>JAVTVY010047480.1:0-238942 GCA_036873755.1 Hanleya hanleyi | reverse complement strand
ATGTATCATGTAGGAAAAACAATCTCAACTAGAAAACAACACAATGGACTCTGACAACACTTGACGGCTTCCATAAATGCAAATACGGCAAGCAAATATACGAAATCCGAATTTAAACACTTAAGAGACATATATATATAATATAATTCGTACCGTTATAAACATAACAGGCCCAGCTGAATATATTATCTAGAGACAAAATTACGAGCTTCAGTTGAGCGGACAATAATTATAATCTACCAGTGAATGTATACCATATATGCGTACATGACATGCAATGGCACGAAAACTTTAAATCGAAAGTACAGATACGCGCATACAACAATTCAGAACTATAACACTTTAAAATCAAGATTTTAGTACACAATATACAGATAGAAGATATTACTTACACATACGTGTTTGTTGAAATCATATATGTTTTGGATATATATTTCATGTGGATTTATTGAATGGTATGACCACACGGTCCCTCGAAGCACCGGCTCGAGCGGTATCAGATAAAAAGAAATTCAGAGCGATGATGTAATAGCCCTATCAAGTCATCTGATGGAAATGATGAACTATGACCGCCGTATAGTAAAAAACGTCCCAAACTAGGGAGTAATTATTCAATGCAAGTTCATATTCGGAACATCGGAAAGTAAGTATCATACTGGCTTTCAAAACACTGAAAATCCAAACAGCTTTGAAGATGTTTCTGTCTTGGAGTTAAATACGCATTTGCCAACAGAAGCCATCGCCTGTAAACCTCCGTTAATAAAATAATACAGCATTGCCAAGGCTACGAAATGGTTCATTGCCAGTAGTGGATAACGAGCAACTAAAGCCCCTTTTCACCCGGATGTAACTATGACGTCACAACTGTATGGTTTGTAACGAGGCTTTTGATTGGTTGAATTGTAAGTGTGAGGTTGAATTTGATTGGTTGAGGTGTCGTCCCTGTTGTAAAGCAAGATGGTGGGTGTCGGCCCTGTTGTAAAGCAAGATGGTGGCGTGATAGCAAGATGGCGGTGTGGTTCGGAGATGTTCGTGTGTGTTCGGGCCTGTTCGGGCCTGTTCGCGAAGGGTGGAAAGCAAGATGTCGGTTGTCGGTCCTGTTGTAAAGCAAGATGGCGGTTGTCGTCCCTGTTGTAAAGCAAAATGGTGGCTGTGGGCCCTGTTGTAAAGCAATATGTCGGAGTTGGTTCGTGAATGTTCGGGAATGGGGTGAAAAACATATAAAAGTAGGTGATTTTTAGTGAATGGGTTATAATCATTGGACTACTTTGGGAAGTTTTTTCACCACTGACCTGATTTGTCTGCCTGCCTGCCTGCCTGTCCAGCCAGCCTGCCTGACCAGTTCCAGCTCCTGCCTGACCCGTTCCTGTCTGACCTGTAATCATCCAACCAGCCAGCCAGCCTGCTCCTGCCTGCCTACTTGTCCAGCCAGCCTGCCTGACCAGCTCCTGCCTGACCTCTAACCAGTCACCCTGCCCCGTGTGTTTGGAAGCATGATACGTGGAGAAGATTTTCCCTTTGACCCAGCAGCTCCTCCGGTAGAAGTTTTGCCTGAAGACGAGCGTGTGAGGCAGCTTTATCAACGACACTGGGCTACCATACGCCATTGTTTTCACCGTCACCGTCGTCTATTGGATTTGTATAACTTTCGACTGGAAGACCTCACCTATTTGTCTACCTACGCTGAGAGCATATTTAGAGACCAGGCGACAGCGTTCAAGTTGAATATGACATTTGGGTATATTTTACGGCAGAAGAACACGGACCAGCTGCGGTATTATTACCCGAGTAATAATACGTATGTGTTTGACCAGCCGTTCACCGTAACGGAAGACATTTCCCTGCAGCCACTGCTCGAACAATTGACTACGTTGGATCCGTTGCAATGGGCCCTGTTGCAACGTCCCAATACCGAATGGCTTGTGGAAAGGGTGACCAACGTCACATTTTTCGTCACGAAAATGAGAGATCATCCTATCGGTGCTCCTGTACTACTTCCTCCTTGGCTGCTTCGTCGACGCGGCCTGTATGCATTAACGCAAGGGGCACATGGGCCCTACAAAGATCGGAAATGTTTGTTTCGGTGTTTGGCCGTACATGTGGACGAGTGTGACCCCAAGGCTTGTGACAGAGTGGCCAATCACTATTGGCAACAGTACTTAGAGCAGCAAGACATGGATGAGCGGCACTTCCGTGGCGTTCCTTTCAAGAATTTGGATGACGTGGAAACCTTATTTAACATCAATATCTTTGTATACCGATTACAACGGGAGGACGATACATTGGTGGCTGAATTGGTGCGTCGTTCCACAGAACGGTACGCTTCTACCATGAAAGTGAATGTGTTCGACTACAATGGCGTGAGTCATTTTCGTTGATACACAATATGAGCCAGTATTGTGAGTCTTACAGTTGCGCCCAATGCCATCGGGTGTTTCACCGTACCTCCAACTTACATCGACACGAGAAGATTTGTACGAACGCTGTGAAGCGAGTCTATCCTGGTGGTGTGTATCATAATACGCCTACTATTTTCGAGGAACTGGCCGATGAGGGTCTCATCATACCGGAGGCGGACCGTTATTTTCCCTACCGGGCGTGTTATGATTTTGAGGCCTTGTTGGAGTCCATGGACTTGTTTTCAGCCAAAACACAGTGGACGCAGCGCCATATTCCCCTCAGTGTGAGCATTTCCAGCAACGTACCTGGCTATGACGCTGCACCGGTCTGTTTCGTGTCTACCGGGGATGCCCATGAGTTAATCTCCCGCATGATGGGGTATTTCGAAGAAGTCAGCGCGGCTAGTACGGAATTGTTGGTGTGCAAGTTCCAGGACATACTGGACCAACTGGACGATCGGATTCCTATACCGGGTGTAGCGTTTAGTGATGATGAAGAGTCGGAGTCGGAGTCGGAGTCGGAGTCGCAGTCGGAGCCTATGCAGTCGCAGGATGATGTGCCTTTACCCAAACCGTATGCCGAGAAATTGAAAGCGCGTTTTTTACAATACCTAGGCCAGTTACCGGTGCTGGGGTTCAACTCGGGGCGCTATGATTTGAACATGGTGAAGGAATTTCTCTACCCTTACTTGGCCCAGGCGAATACCATCAAGTCGGTCATCAAGAAGATCAATAATCATATGGCCCTGATTACCACATCACTCCGTTTCCTGGATGTACGCAACTACCTAGCGCCTAATTATAGTTATGATCAGTGGGTGAAGGCGTATGACTGTGTACAAACGAAAGGTCGGTTCCCTTACACGTATATATCGACGCTCGATCGTTTGGCGGAAACACAGTTGCCACCGCGGGAGGCCTTCTTTAACGATTTGAAGCAAGTGGAATGTCCGGAAGACGCGTACCGTGAACTAGAGCAGGTATGGAACGACCAACACATGGAGACGATGCGAGATTTCCTCATATGGTATAATAACCTGGATGTGGTTCCTTTCCTGCAAGCGGCTGAGAAAATGGTTCAACTGTTTCGTCGTGAAATGCATGTGGACATCTTCAAGGAGTGTTTAAGTTTACCGGGTGTGGCGCTTCGCCATCTTTTCAAGCGTGTCCCACGTACTTTTCGTTGATACAGCAGAAAGATGCGGACATGCATGAGTGTTTAAAGGCGAACATTGTGGGTGGTCCCAGTCTTATATTCCACCGTTATCACGAGAAGGACGTGACTACTCTGCCGGGTGGAAAATCTTGTGCTAAGATTATTGGTTTCGATGCCAATGCGTTGTATCTGTGGTCACTCGCCCAACCTATGCCCAGTGGACATTATACACGTTGGTTGGCCGAAGGGCGGCATTTTACGCCCCAACGCGCTTCTTCCAAACATCTCGCCGACCAGTGGATAGATTGGGAAGCCTATCGACGGGGAATTACTATACGACACCAGACCAACGCCACAGAGAAGCGCATAGGCGATCGTCGCCCCCCCGTCGATGGGTTTGCCCTGGTGGGTAACACACCCACTGTATTCCAATTTTACGGTTGCTATTGGCACGGTCACGGATGCCATTTTAGTGCTGGGTGTTTCAACGACCGACGTGGGAAAACAGGTGAGGAATTACGGAAAGAAGTGGTGGAGAACGCGGATTATGTGAAAGAGAGAGGTTACCATCTCATTGAGATGTGGGAGTGTCAATTTCACACCATGTGTGAGGCCCTACCTCATTTACGGCGTTTCCTCAAAGAGCGCGAGTATCCGTTGAGTCGTCGTCGACTGCTGAGTCTACCCCAGATGTTCGACGCCATTCGTTCGGGGGACCTGTACGGCTTTGTCGAATGTGCTTTGCATGTTCCCGACACTCTCAAACCTGTCTTCGCCCAGTGCCCGCCCATCTTTAAGAACACGCTGGTGGGTCGAGATGATATTGGGACCACCATGGGGGCCTACGCAGATCAACACGAGTGTTTACCGCAGCCGCGTCGCATGTTAATTGGTAGTATGTGGGGAGAGAAGATGTTGTTGGGCACTCCGCTGCTGCAGTGGTATATGCGGCACGGTCTGGAGATTACGAAAATACACCAAGTCATACAGTACGTACCTCACGCCTGTTTTTGCGGCGAATGCCGACATTGTGACGTCTGCCCGTCGTCAAGGCGACCAAGACCCCAGTAAGGCCATCATCGGTGAAAGTTGGAAGCTCACGGGCAACGGCTATTATGGCAAAACGGTAACCAACCAGGATAAGCACGTGAACGTGAACATTTGTAATACTACCCAAGCCCGCAAAAAGGTGAATTCTCCTCTCTTTCGGTCGGTGGAGGTCATCGATGACGACACGTATGAAATCACTTTAGCCAAGAAGACTATCCGTTACAACTTACCCCTGCAGATTGGATGTATGGTATACCAGGTGGCCAAGCTGCGCATGCTGCAGTTTCTATATGACTTTATGGGTGTCTATTTTAATGCATCAGACTGGCAACTCATGGAGATGGACACGGACTCGGCCTACATGGCCGTCTCTAATGCAGATTGGGAGTCCCTGGTGAAACCCGAGTTACGGGACCAGTATGAGATGGAACGGGACCAGTGGTTACCGCAACGTGACCATTACCAGTATGATAAGCGGACGCCCGGGCTCTTCAAGCTGGAGTGGAGTGGGGATGCTATGATTGCGCTCTCCTCCAAGACGTATTACTGTTACGGGGGAGACGAAAATAAGTTTAGCTGCAAAAAAGTGAACCGGCGCGATCCCAACATCGACAAAGCTCTTTACCTGGACGTATTGCAAAGCCAGGCCAGTGCGAGTGGCACGAATCGAGGATTTCGCGTGGTGGACCATCAGATACGCACCTATATCCAGCAACGAGACGCCTTTACTTTCTTTTATCCCAAACGAAAAGTATTGGCCGACGGTGTCAGCACTACCTACTTGGACTTGTAAAAATGTGGAACATTAACTGTGGAGTCACGAGTTATAAAAACTGTAAAAAAGTCAGGATGGCCGAGTGGTCTAAGGCGCCAGTCCTAAGTGCTGGTGGGCGCAATCCCGTCGTAGGTTCAAATCCTACTCCTGGCAGAACTTTTTTTTTTTTGTACCTTAATCACTACTACTACTATTCTATGTGTACATACCACCTGTATTCTATTTGTATATATCCTTCTTGTTGACTTAAATAAAGAGAGAGAGTCAAATCATTTTTTGTGTTTTTTCAACCCTTTATTCAACAATGCACGTCAGAACAACAACGTCATAACAATATAATGTGATAATAATAATATGGGGTATGCGCAGTACATGTTTTAAGTTAACCAGAGAAATGGCGCATGCACATTAAAACGAGAGGCCGTCCAGTCATAGACCAGGACATCACGGTCTTCGGCTTGACAATAATCATCAAACATATGTACAATGGTGGGCAGTGAATGTCCTCTACTCCGGTGAGTGAGATAAAACGCACAGTACTGTCCGCACACACTACTCAAGGGGCCTTGTAATCTTTGCGTATTCCAACGCCACTCTGTCGTTGAGACGTCCATGAATTTCACTAAATCGGCATGGAGGGGTGCAAGTCCGTAGGAATCAAAGTATTCGCCTTGGCCTTGGGTGTCCACGTACACCGCTATCCAATGTTCACCGGGTCGACTCTTCGGGTCTGTATTCAGAATGTAGGCTGCAGGGGTGGTGGAGTGGGTGGGAAACACATTGCGTGGAAATACACCTCGAAAGGGGATCTTGGCATCTCGCTGGAGTATATCCATCAGCTGTTCTGTATCCATGTTTAGCTGGCGAAATCACACAGCACGTTTCTTTGCGCATCCACGCTGATGACGTTGTCAAACTCGGCGTAGCAAATCACGTTGATGGTGCTGGGTAGAGGTTGTGAGAAACGCAGTTCCAACCGTAGGTTTCCTTTCTTCAGTAAAGCCAGTTGATGATCGTGTTCCAAGGTAGGGGTGAGGTCAAAGGCGAACAATGTGTACCCACGGCTAAAGTCTTTTCGACTGATGGTATTGCCTTCGTCCTGGTTGTTTTGTCCTGTGGCTATAAACAGGTTCAGGTAGGTCCGCACATAGTTTCCGTTAGTAAAGTCCGGTTGTAAGGGTCGGGCTGGAATTTGATGGCCGGCCACGTGCAGTGCCACAAAGTTGATGTTGAAATGCTCAAATTTGAACGGATTCTCAGCTCAATTTCCATTGAATGTGGTGTTGGTCACACACGCCAGGGTAAGACGTTTAGGCAGATCTCCTAGAAATAAATTCTCTCTGTTGGCCATCATCGTACCTGCGGGTACCGAGAACACCTTGGTCTGTACGCGTCGGATGGGATACAGGGCTGGTTTTTTCGCTAAGGCTTGCATGTGACTCAGCAACACCCCCTGTTGCAAATCTACCGTACGGACAAACAGGACTGCATCTTCAATGATGATCTTGTAATCGATAGCGCCCGCCCCACCGGCCATTAAGGCAAACATAGGTGAGGAACGGATCAACTTGATCTTGATGGTTACACCGTTCATCATGTAGCGGTCTTGCATGAACAGATCGGCGTGCAGTCGTCCCATCATATCGATGGACTTGCTTTCGCTTGCTAATTTTTTGCGTCTGGCGTACCCAGTATTGCCAGGGAGTAGATGGTTGTGGTATCCGGGTGTATCCCTGTGGTACAGCTCAGCTTGTAAGTGTGATAGTTTGGCATCACTGCCGTACGACAACAGCGTCTCCAGGTAGGCTCGATACGGATAGGTATTGGTGGACGCACTGATGAGTCTATCGTTCAGACTGATATCCACCTGTTGGAACATGGAGTGCAGCCAAAGATTCACCGGGGTTACATTTGCATCGCCCGCTAGGTCCGTCCCATCCTTGTTCGTTATTTTAGCTTTGACGTACAAGTAGGAGTTGGCTAAATCCAGGTAGGCTGTATCATTGTTTTCAATGGAAAATTCTACGGGACCCACTCCCGTCAGGCTAGCCAGGGGTCGATGTTCTACCCAACGTCCTTCGGCTACACTGGTTTGAGTGGGTGGAATAGTCCACAAATCCAATTCACTGTTGGTAGACGGACATGACTCGGAGTGAATGAAGGCCATTATGCGAAAATGTCTCTCCTACTATTACGTCTCTTCTTCTTCTTCTTCTGGGGTTTAGTCCTTCTCTGGGGTGTGCGTCGTGGGTGGGTTGGCCGTCGCCTGACTCTTCGCGGTGTCAGTCTTTGTCTTTTAAGGGCTTTGGCCAGCAACACACCCCCAGCTTCTTTAGCCCGGCGTTTGAAGGCTTGTCGGGGTGCTGTGCCTTCCATCACATCCTCGGCCATGCGCAATCCACTTTGTACCGCTTGTTTCCCTACCGTTTTAACACCCCGTGTCACCATGGGCAGGAACGTTTTGACGATACTCCCAGTATGTTTCCCAATCCATGTCCACGTTGCATGCGTGCCCCACTAAACATGGGCATGCCTCCTCCCGTTTGTTTCTTGTAGTAGTCGGCATAGCTGGGTGTATGGCACTCGTAAGGTACGTACATTATTATACGAAGTGAGGAGAACGGGTTTGTCGGAAAGCAAGTGTCAGCACCACTTTTCCTCGCTCGAATGGGATCGGCTGTCCCGTGTCATCTCTTATATCCACCGTGATCGTGTCGATATCGGTATGGCGTACGGGCAGGAACATGATAGGGTTGAAACTGTGGGTGGCTTGTTCGCCATACGTTTTGCTAATGGGCACCACTCGTAACAGAGGTGTGTTCATATCACCCACAATATGGCTGTCCACGGCATCCGAGTAGACGTACAGTGCGTACATGCCTTCTTTCATATCCATCAAATGGGAACCGTGCTCATTGGTGGGACCCTTGTATACGACGTGGTGAGACAGCCGTAACATTTCCTGTAGTCTAGAACTGAGTTTCGCGTTCACGAGAGGGGTCAGCCAGATAAAGCTCTTTTCGTTGTGTGCGTTCACCTCGAAGCACAGGTTTCTCTTCAAGCGCGTGGATAACTGGCGTGTTGCATCATTCGTGAACGCCTGTAGAGCCTTGTACTCCATCAAGGCATTCAGAGCCCGTACGAACTTCTGCGGTGTATCGTATTGGCCTGCGGGGAGAGTCAGTCTGTAGATTTTTTCATCGTAGACTACTTCGTACCATATTTCTCCGTGTTGTACGTTGTACCATGAGTAAGGGTATTGAATCTCCACCAGTCCACATTCCCAGCGTCCCGATAAATGTAACGGTTGAGGTAATTGCGTGACATACTTGGTCAAGGTGTTGTCAGGAAACACGTCGAGTGAGCTATTACTGGGCAACGTCAGGTAAAACATCATGACGACTGACGACTGATGTGGTTCTGGCTTCTGCACCGGTTTTTTATATTATTAGTAGGGGTCCCAGTGTGCCTGGCGGGGGGTGCCCACTCGGCGTTGTGGCAATGACTTGAAACGTCCAAATCGTCGTGCTGGTGTTTTGGGTGGTGACATGAGCTCCCAAGAGGGTTGTGGTGGTGGTGGTGGTGGTGATGGTTGGTGTCGGGTGTTCGATTGCTCCATAAAGGCCCAACGGTTAGGATTGCCTACCAATTCTTGTGGGATGTGCGTGTCTTTTAAGCCCTGAGCAAAGACTTCCCAGCCCGCGGGGTTGGAATGTTTGCGAGTACGCACTATATCGTTGATCAAATCGGTGATATGAGACCCCGGTACCACTTTGTTTCGAATCAGTAGGTTTCCATCCGCATTCCAACTCATATCGGCATGTTGTTTCACCCGGTCCAACAATAAACGGGCCCGCGTCTTGTAGGCTTTAGGCACACTGCTCAACACTTCTTCTTCCAGCTGAGGTGATGGAGCAGCTGTTGTGGTTGTGGGTGTGGGTAGTGGTGGTAGTGGTGGTGGTGGTGGTGGTGGTGGTGTAGTACTAGTACTACTTCCTACTCCTCTATATTGATCCATAAACGTCTGGTACCGGTTCAGTGTATGATGGTAGCGTTGAATTTTCTCGTGATCGGGGAGTCCACGTTGTTGCAGTATATTATTCATTTCTTCATCCAGAGATTGGAGTTGTTGCACGGTGGCCGGCACGGGATAGGGCGATTGTAAATTCTGTAACAATCGCGGTTCGACCAGCATCATTTTTTTCGTATGTTCCATGGGTGTTAGCGTCCTCCTCCTCCCAAGATGGAGCCGAGTAATGGACCCAGTACAGTAGCGGCTAAGGGAGCTAGGAGTGCACCGAGAAATCCACCGCGCTGTAACACCTGTTTCTTTTTTTTTAAACTCTCCGTCTTCTTGACTAACGTTCTGAGACCTGCCTTGTACCGTTGCAAGTTCCCCTTCTGTACAGCACTGAGGGGGACATTGCCTTTTAACACATTATGGGCCACTTCACACAAACACCGTACCAATTCGGGCTCCGCGCCGCGCACCAGCGCCCGGCCCACCTCCGGTGGCGCGCTGCGGAGTACGCGGAGAGCCGGCGCGTGTCTGCGTATTCGTGCCGACATGATGAGTGATGGCTAGAGTGGATTGTCTTCTTCTTTTATTTTTATTTGGGAGTGTACACCGTCTGCATCTCGCCGGGAAAAATGTGAGTACGCAATCGAAGGGTGGAGGGCGTGTCTTGTTTCAAGTCGATGAGTAGATAGCCGTGAGCGGGTTGGGTGGCATCTTCAAAGGCTTCTCGTACAAAGGCCGTGTGTTTAGGGTACATCTGTTGGGCCAGATGGGTAATTTGCGAGGCGTCTCTGGGGTTTTTGAATAACACCACATACTGAGCATTCAAACTAATGTTCCGGTGCTCTTTGTTCTTACTGAAGAGATTCTGTACGATGTAGATAATGCTCAACCGACGATGATGGCTGCCTTTGGTAAAGAGACGGGTGATTCGACTGTCCGTTTCCGTCATGAGATCGTCCACCACCACCAACGTGTCTTGGGGTGTATCCTCAGGGGGTAAGCCTTCCACTAAGGTGAGTCCCGGGACACGGGCCAGTGCCTCGTACGCGGGTTGCCAAGCTCCATAACACCACAGGATGCCAGCTACAGGTGGTGAAATCAGGGCTGCCCTGTGTTGGATGAGGCGTTGAACGAAGTGTGTTTTTCCCGACGCTGTCGGTCCAGCGATGAGACACGTGAAAGGATGCTGCCATCGAGGATCCATAGTTTTTTTTTATTTTTTTTTCTTTCTTATTTGGTGATTTGCGCTTGCCGATTAGAAGCCCACCAGCGTTCTCGTGGATCCCACCGGGGATCGTAGTCCAATGGGTACCGTTATGGGTACCGTTGCCGTGGTAAACGTGATTCACCGGAGCCCAGGTGAATCGTGTTGGTAGGTGTGGGTGATGGTGTAGTGGAACGTTCGAATCGGCGAGTAGATACGGCACCGGTAGGCTGATGGCGGTGGTGAGGTCGAGTAGTACGCTTAGACGGTGGTGTGGTAGGGCTGAGTGTGGTGATGATAGGTTCCGTCGTCGTCGTCGTCTCAGGGGTTGATACGGCAGGCTGACGGTCAGGTGGAGGTGTACGCTTAAAAAACGGTGTGGTAGGGGCAGGCTGGCGGTGAGGTGGAGGAGTACGCTTAAAAAACGGCGATGTAGGAGGGCGAGTGGTCGTGGTCGTGGTGAGGTTGGTGATCGTGGTAGTACTGTTGGGTAATTGCACTTGACGTTCAGGCACCGGTGGAGCAGCACTTGGACGACTGAGTGTTGAAAAACAGGATATCAGGTAGGACAAATCGTAGAACACACCTCCAAATAAGGTACCCAGAAGCACTACTGCACACAACAGCGTACCGACTTGTCCTTTTCGAGTCTGTAACATTAAGGGTAGACGTTCACGCTCCATGGTATCCCATCTACACTGATGGAGGGTGGTGATGTGCGGTAGAATTTATAGACGTTTCATGTCACGGCCGGATACCCAGGAATTAAACGAATTGGGCCACCCTTGCCATTTGACGAAATGATAGGGGATTCCCCGTCGACGTTCCGTTTTCAAAATCTTTTCCACCGTGTAGTAATCTTCCCGTGTTTTCACCACCGGTTGTAATTCGGCTTCATAAAACGTGCCTTGCAGTGTTTCGCCATGTAAATCTTCCAGTTGATAGACGTGTGGCTGTCGAGGTTTATGGCGAACAATGACAAAGTGCTCGTCACTCCAGTTGGGCAAATAACTTTTCTCAAATTGTCCTTTCACTTTACTCACGCGTACCACATCTCCACGTTTGTAACGGGGTGACGTGCGTGATGATGATGATGATGATGATGATGATGGCTGCTGGTACAGCGTACGGCGCACTTGATGTTCGTTGCCTTTTGTCACATCGAGGGGGGCTCGCTGGATACTGCGATGATAGGCTCGATTGTACCCTTGGACCAGTTGAGGTAGTACATCGAGGTAGCGTCGAGTGTTTTTGGCGGTAAAATACTTATACATTCGCCCTTTGAAGGTCCGATTGAATCGTTCCACCACAGAGGCTTTGGTCTCGTTATACGTATGGAAGAAAAATACTTTCTGTTTCTTAAGAAAGGCTTGAAAGGGTCGGTTGAGAAATTCTGTGCCTTCATCCGTTTGCAAATACAGGGGTTTGCGTCCCGTCTTGAAAATCTGCTGGAATGCCCGTATCAAATTCTCTCCTGTTTTGGTACGAACGGGTAGTACCCAGGCGTACTTGGATAAAATATCGATACAGGTCAACATGTACCGATATCCATCATTGTGGGAAGCAAATCGACTCATATCCACCAAATCCGCTTGCCATTGTGCGTCTACCCCTCCGACGATCACTCGGTTACGGCGAAAATGTCGTCGAGCTGCTCGATGTAAACTATACGTGTCTTGGGTTTTTAACCAGTCTCGTACTTCAGTTCGATTAATGCCTTGCGAATGGGCAGCTCGAGCCAACGCTGCCACAGCGCTATAAGCGGCTGGACTGCTAGGATTGTAATATAAATCGGTTAACACCTTGTTGACAGTGGTACGCCACGTGGATTCCGATCGACTACCCCTTTTTTTTGTTTTTTCGAGGCGCCATACTGGAGGTTGTGGTGTGTTGACTTTCTCAGGGAACACTGACACTCTAGTCCTCTGTGCACCCTATACATAGTACTTCATCCACTTTGGGGATTACTTTTTTTCCAAGGCATAGCATACATGTGCATGCCTATGTGTGAATGAGAGTATGACTCGCGCGACCCTTTTCAGGGCCAACCCTCATGTTATTTCAATACATGCAATCATTTAACCAGTATGACAAAATAGCACAATCTCAGGATTGTAAATTAACCCAGGAAGGGTGGTGGTGGTGGCGCGCGGACGTCGGCGTAAACATTTTGGTACTCTCCACGCAATCATTGAACATGGGAATTGGCTAGTGTGAGAATGTACCAAATCAAGGAGCTTCTGGCGTGAGTGAGAGACTATATATTCAGCATTATGATGAGTGCACGCCACGCGGCCCTTTTCAGGGACAAAACCTCCAATGTTATTTCAATACATGCAATCATTTAACATAGGAACGGATACTCGCCTCTATATTCTATAGTATTATTACCAATCTGCAAAATCTCAGGATTGTAAATTAACCCAGGAAGGGTGGTGGCGCGCGGACGTCGGCGTAAACATTTTGGTACTCTCCACGCAATCATTTAACATGGAAATTGGCTAGTGTGAGAATGTACCAAAATCAAGGGGATTCTGGCGTGAGTTAGAGACTGAGAACTGAGAACATGATGCATGCACGCCACGCGGCCCTTCTCAGGGGCAAACCTCCAATGTTATTTCAATACATGCAATCATTTAACATAGGAACAGATACTCGCCTCTATATTCTTATCCATCAGTATATTACCAATCTGCAAAAATCTCAGGATTGTAAATTAACCCAGGAAGGGTGGTCGCACGGACGTCGGTGTAAACAGCTTGTAGGCCACCAATCAGTGACGCGTATATCGACTTTGATGCTATTAATAGACACAATCATTTAACATGGGAATTGACTAGTGTGAATTTTCGTGCAAAATGAAGAGATTCTGGCGTAAGTTAGAGAGACTGTATATCATGCATGCACGCCACGCGGCCCTTTTCAGGGACAAACCTCCAATGTTATTTCAATACATGCAATGATTTAACATAGGAACAGATACTCGCCTCTATATTCTATAGTATTATTACCAATCTGCAAAATCTCAGGATTGTAAAATTAACACTTGTAAGAAACGCGGACGTCGGTGTAAGCATTTTTTTGGTACACCCACCAATCAGCGATGCGGTGTCACTCTGATGCTATTAATACACACAATGATTTTAACATGGGAATTGGCTAGTGCGAATTTTCGTGCAAAATGAAGAGATTCTGGCGTAACCCAGGAAGAGTGGGGAGTTGAGACTAGGGACCAATGAGATGGCCCCAATTAGAGCCAATGAAATGTCTTTGAAAGAACCAATCAGCCATCATTAAAAAGAACCAATGAAACCCGTAGGCCGTGATTGAAACTACCAATGAAAAACTACTGTATTTCGGTATAAAGCCAGTGGGAAGCGTGCATAGCGTCACTCCAAACACATACTTTGACCAGTAACAACCACCATGTATCACGAGCAAAGTAAAGTTAAAATGGTAGCCAAGATGTCCACCACGCGGGGAGCAGCCAAGGCCAAGGCCAACAGGGCGAAAAAGGCGAGAAGAGCAAAGATGTTTTGGATGGAGGCCATGAAGTCCTGGACCCAAGAGAACATAAATATGTCACTGGACAAGTGGGTCCAACTTCATGGCCTCATCACGGCTGCTCCCCGCAACATCAACGGCAAAGATTTTATGAGTTTTCTGCAAAACATTTTACGGCAAGAAGAACAAGAGGAGGAGGAGGCGGAGGAGAAGGAGGAGATGCCGGCCACAATTGCACCCGCCACATTTGTACAACACCTACCGATAACACCGGGGGCGAGCCGATATACCATGCAGCCTGCCGGGATTTTCATCCCCCTGGAAGAAGAATGAAGACGGGGAAAATGCAGATTAAACGGCCCTTTTCAGGGCCAACCAAATCAACGGCCCTTTTCAGGGCCACCCCATTCTTCGAAAGAGGAACTTCTAAACAAGGCACATTCAATTGAAATCCTACAATCTCCTCTCCTCTATATATTCTATAGTATTATTAGCCATCTGCAACACCAAAAAAACAATCCCTACCCCTATCAACGGCCCTTTTCAGGGCCATATCCTTACTTGAAACATAGACACAGTGAACGGATTGTAAAAAATTAACCCAGGAAGGGTGGTGGCGCGCGGACGTCGGCGTAAACATTTTAGGTACACCCCACCAATGAGCTACGCGTATATCGACTCTATTAATAGACGCAATCATTTAACATGGGGATTTGCTAGTGTGAATTTTCGTGTCAAATCAATGGGATTCTGGCATACATGTGCATTAAATACAGTGCACGCGGCCCTTTTCAGGGGCAAACCTCCAATGTTATTTCAATACATGCAATGATTTAACATAGGAACGGATACTCGCCTCTATATTCTATATATAGTATTATTACCAATCTGCAAAATCTCAGGATTGTAAATTAACCCAGGAAGGGTGGTCGCGCGGACGTCGGCGTAAACATTTTGGTACTCTCCACGCAATCATTTAACCTGGGAATTGGCTAGTGTGAGAATGTACCAAATCAAGGGGATTCTGGCGTGAGTGAGAGACTATATATTCAGCATTATGATGAGTGCACGCCACGCGGCCCTTTTCAGGGGCAAACCTCCAATGTTATTTCAATACATGCAATGATTTAACATAGGAACGGATACTCGCCTCTATATTCTATAGTATTATTACCAATCTGCAAAATCTCAGGATTGTAAATTAACCCAGGAAGGGTGGTGGCGCGGACGTCGGCGTAAACATTTTGGTACACCCACCAATGAGCGCTGTGGTGTGACTTTGATGCTATTAATAGACACAATCATTTAACATGGGAGTTGGTTAGTGTGAATTTTCGTGTCAAATCAAGGGATTCTGGCATACATGTGCATTAAATACAGTGCACGCGACTCTTTTTAGGGCCAATTCTAATGGTATAAACATAGGAATGGATTTTTTAACATGGAAAAAATTCATGTGTTATTTTTTTACCTATTGTTACCTTTAGGTGTGTGCATGTGCAGGAGTTGGTGTTTTTTTATTTTTTGTGCTAAGTTAGAAGTCCCTCTTTCGGAGGAATGGGATGGCCCTGAAAAGGGCCTTTGGAGATGTAAGGGTTTACATCATTGGGTGAAATTTATCCGCCGCCGGGTACACACGGGACAATCGATGGTGACAAAAATACACTCTAGGGGTATATCATTGAACATAGGGTCGTCTGTTGGGTGGGTCTGTGTGGCGTCCATACAGCGTAGACACAGGGCTTGATGGCCACAGGGAAATATTGCATATTTTGCAAAACGTGTAGCGCATTGTACACAGCGTAAAAACCGGGCTGGTGTCCATTTTACGGGTGGTGCCAGTCTTCTTTTTATGGCAGTAGCGTAGTCATGCAGGTGTTCAATTTCTTGTTTTTCTTGTTCACTCCTTTTTCTTTTTCTTTTTCTTCCTACGCTTTTCTCCTTCCCCTCCCCCTCCTTCTCTTCTGGCTGTATTTTCGTTCCCTGTCCTCCCACTCCTTCTTCTTTTTCTTCTTGTCCTGCTTTTTTTTCTTCCGGATGTACCAACTGATCGGGGACGGGTAGCAGTTGAACTTGGATATCTTCTTCTTGATCATAGTGTTGGAACACATGTTGGAGCATTTGTTGAAACCGTGGACTTTCCAGGGAGGTGACATCATCATCATGCTGTAGTACCGGTTCTTCTTGTTGATCTGTAAATAGGCTGGGCTGTAATATATCATCCAGCCATTGGTCCTCTATCGGTGGGTGTTGTGTACTTTCCAGCGCGGTGACATCATGCTGTGGTACCGGTGAGTGTTGTTCATCTGGGGGCTGTAATATATCATCCAGCCATTTTGTGTTCTGCATCGGTGAGAGTGATAGGTCACTATCACTCAGCAACTCTTTTATCATTGCATCAATATCCATTATTTCAGACATCATGTAATTGTGAATGAACAAGATAAAAAACACTGCTATTTATACCGTACAGCGCGCGGACGTCAGCGAAATGGTGGATCCAAACCTGCACGTTGGACGCTGCAAGAAATTTTGTGTTTTCTTTGACAATTTTAAACCCCGTGTGATTTTGCAATAAATGCCAGGTCAGTATAAAAATTATTTCAAATTGAACGGGGGCAACTCAGGGATGTAGCATTTAAAAATTAAGAAAATTAGCAGTAGACTAAGCCACTATTTTAATGATTTCATCCATTTTAGACGCGTAAGAAAAAAAATTAACCCAGGAAGGGTGGTTGCGCGTGCAAAATCTCAGGATTGTAAATTAACCCAGGAAGGGTGGTCGCGCGGACGGCGGCGTAAACATTTTTTGGTACACCCACCAATGAGTGACGCGTATATCGACTCTAATGTTATTTCAATACATGCAATCGATTCTGGTCAACACTCGTTTCAGGGCCAACCTAATCTTTTGAGGGCCAACCTCAATGTTATTTCAATACGTGCAATCATTTAACATAGGAACAGATACTCGCCTCTATATTCTGATATAGTATTATTACCAATCTGCAAAAATCTGAGGATTGTAAATTAACCCAGGAAGGGTGGTCGCGCGGACGTCGGTGTAAACATTTTGGTACACCCACCAATCAGCGATGCGGTGTAACTGTGATGCTATTAATAGACACAATCATTTAACATAACAACAAAAAAAAAAAAAAAAAAAAAAACTCTCCATTGCCCCGAACATCTCCGAATCACGCCGCCATGTTGGTTTACAACAGGGCCGACACCCACCGTCTTGATTTACAACAGGGCGGACACCCACCATCTTGGTTTACAACATGAGTGCCTAGACATCTATATAGCGCGCTGAATGTTGTTACCATTCATGCACAATAATACATCATGACTACAAGAAGACTAGTATTCGAGGATCCTAGAGAACATAGGGAGGTCATTACACATGAAGAGGATGGCGGTGTCACGATTATTACAAGCCTACAGCGAGTGCATCAACGTCATATTGCCGATACGTTGAGACGACAAAGTGCACAACAAGACCAAGAGGTGACGGCGGCTATGGATGAAGATAATAATGATGACACGGACGAAGAAGAACTGCCCACCGTAGAGTGGTTAAACTGTAACAGACCACCAGGAAATACAGCGGCTACCCAAACGCCAATTATAACAACACCGGAAACAGAGACGCCAGCTACAACATTACCACCTGAACAACAACAACAACAATGCTCTTGGACCGAGGTAACCCGTCTCAACGACCAGGTGTCCCGCCTAAACGACCAGGTGACCTCGGCAAACGAACAGATTAACGAAATGAGAGAAGACATGGGTCAAATGGACAGAGTCAAGGTTCAACTACAAAGAGACCTGCATAAAGAACTAAGTAAAGCCAACTGCAGTGTGTGTACAAACGAGGAAACAGAGTACGCCCTATTTCCGTGCGGACATTTATGCGTATGCGAAGAATGCTGGGTGACACTAACGTGTACAGGGGATGAGTGCCACTGCAATGAAACCGACGAACAGCATTTTAAAATAAAGTGTCCCGTCTGCAGGAGGCAGGTGGCCGGAGTGAAGAAAATCTACCGCTCCTAAAAAAAACAAGTGTAGTAACAGTTTCCAACGGCCCTTTTCAGGGCCACCCCATTCCTCCGAAAGAGAAACTTCTAACTCAGCACAAAAAATATAACATCAGCTCCCCCACTAAATGAACACTAACACTCATTTTTTTTTTTTTTGAAAATTTTTTTGAATTTTTTTTATTTAACACAATAGAATGAAACAAACATGTTTATCTGAATGTTTTCAACTTGAAAAAATGTTCAATATTTATACAACAACAACACTAACACAATAGAATGAACGTATTTACAACAGTGAAACTGGAAGTATTGAATTTTAATATAATTATACGCTATCAATGGCGCTTCAATGAACGTGTAGGAATAGAGTAAAATGTGTGAAAATGGTTTCATGAAAATGTTCAATAGTTCGTCTTCACCACAGTGAAAAAGTGTTGAATTTTATAATAATACGCTATCAATGGCACTTCAATTAACGTGTAGGAATAAGGTCAATGTGTGAAATGTTTTTTCATGAAAAGGTTCAATAGTTCCCTTTTTCACCACAATGATCAGCGCGTATTAGGGAACGGTACTACTGTCCAGTTACGCAACAAGACTTGCTTGAACTCCTCATCGTTTTTCCGTCCCTGGTGTACATAGATGTAGGTAGTAATCTCTTCACGTGGAATGGTAGGAGGGCAGGCAGCTTCCAATGTCACGGCAATTTGCTCCTCGGTCACAACCTGTAATGCTTCAGTGATCAGCGCGTATGAGGGTACACTAATGTCCATACACGTATGCATTATTATGGGACTGTTGTTGATACACCCTGCACAGGCTTCGATACGCAGTTGTCGAATGCGAGGCCTCACCAGAGCCATAACTGTGTCAATGTACTTCAGATAAATAGTGTGAGACACCTGGTAATTCAAAGCTTGACGAATTGCAGCTGTCACACTCTGCAACTTGCGCCACGCCGCTATTTTCAAAGTGACACCCTGAGGACAAGGAGCAAGCTGTTGTGTATCGGCCGTCATTTTCCATTTACGGATATGCAGCAGGAGGTCGTCGTTGAAATAACCAACACTCACATAGATGTCTTCACCTAGAGAAAATTTCACTTCGTTACCCGCCTGTTCGCCAATCACCGCGTCCACGGCATAATAAACGGTCTCCAGTCTTTGCCAGCACTGCGAAGACAAGGCAATACGCCTAGCGGGTCTGTCCATATAGGCCAGTACATTAAAATGTACTTGTGCGTCTTTCACACTGACAGTCAAATAAGCTGAAAGCTGCCATATATCCGTGTGGGCCGACTCATAGGCCTGCTGGATAATGTTATTAATGGACTGCACAGACATAGGAAGTTGCACCATGTGGTCTTCTTTTTCTTGTTCTCCTTGTTCTTCTTCATTTTGTTCATCCATGGACTCAGGCACTGGCTGGAGAACGGGTTCAGGTATTTCTAAAGGGGTTAGTCGGGACCGCTTGGTACGTGCACCGCGTTTGGCTGGTACACCACACTCTGGGTGCATGTCCGTACGTTTGCTAGCTGTACGCTGTTCGGTAGTATCCATAACTAAGATACCCTCTTCTACTACAACGGGAATTTCAAGTAGATCAGCCAATTCTACATTTTCCGTCTTCTTCAGTGCATGCACGAACGCTAGAAATGCATAGGGACCACGACGCTGTAGAGCATCGAGCAGAGCTCGGTTTTGTCGTGAAGGAGTCTTCTCCGCCATGATATCTTCCACACCCTGTTTCAGCAGTATTTTATCAGCCATAAGCAGATCACATAATTCCTCCGCATGCTGCATCTCATCAACCAGGCGAACACGGTTCTTTTGAAGGATCACTAGGTCGGCTGAATTCATCTTGACTATGGGCTCAGGCTGGTGAAGAACTGCTACCGTGTAAAAGTCTGGTGAATTTGCACTGGTAAAATGGAATAAAATACACGCAGTATCCACAACTCATACAAAGTAGGCAAGCAGAATGACTGGCTGGCTGGCTGGCTGGCTGATGGCTGGCTGGATGGTTACAGGTCAGACAGGAACGGGTCAGGCAGGAGCTGGAACGGGTCAGGCAGGAACTGGAACGGGTCAGGCAGGATGGCTGGACAGGCAGGCAGGCAGGCAGGCAAATCAGGTCAGTGAAAAACTTCCCAAAGTAGTCCAATGATTATAACCCATTCACTAAAAATCACCTACTTTTATATGTTTTTCACCCCATTCCCGAACATTCACGAACCAACTCCGACATCTTGCTTTACAACAGGGCCCACAGCCACCATTTTGCTTTACAACAGGGACGACAACCGCCATCTTGCTTTACAACAGGACCGACAACCGACATCTTGCTTTCCACCCTTCGCGAACAGGCCCGAACAGGCCCGAACACACCCGAACTTCTCCGAACATCTCCGAACCACACCGAACATAACCGAACATCACCGAACCACGCCGCCATCTTGCTTTACAACAGGGCCGACACCCACCATCTTGCTTTACAACAGGGACGACACCTCAACCAATCAAATTCAACCTCACACTTACAATTCAACCAATCAAAAGACTCGTTACAAACCATCCAGTTGTGACGTCATAGTTACATCCGGGTGAAAGTTGGCTTTAACTGCTCAATGTTCACTACTCATGTTTCTCTTTGTCTTGCATGCAGATGTTCTAATGTATATATGTTGACCCACATATTTCTGTGTATTTATGTCGAACCCGTCTTTCCCCCCCCAGTAAATAGTCTCTCTATAGTTAACATTTTGAAAGGAGGAATATGATAATGTCTACTGTTCTGTCGGCTATCTGTATGTATGTCATATGTTGTCCTGTAACGTGGTTTTTTGTAACTATGTAACTATATATATGAAAACGAATAAATATATTATAAAAAAAATAATGCAATTAGACGGTCATTAAGGTCCTGATGAGAGATTGTAGTATAGGGAGTCGAAAAGTCCTATGTGGATACATGTCTATAAGGTATGGGACCTTTAGCATAAAGTTCTTCCGTAAGACATTTTGTTCAATATCTACATACATTCAACGCCAGAGTTATTAGAAATAGTGGCGCAATACTTTTCCCGAAATGTTTTTCCCTCCTGAAGGGCCCTCGTCAATAGGGTTGAATGAAGCTTGGTGGTGCTACTTCTAGAGCCATGAATCTACTTTTGTATGGTGATTTATGCATTTTGGGAGTCCAGTATACTTTTGGTATGTCGTTTTCATTGGTTGTAAAACAAATACCTCTTTTCTTGAGAAAAGTTTTGTGATTGCTAAATAAATCTTCCATCGTAAATGCAGTTTGAGTTATATTTAAAGTCAGTGTTTCTAAATACAAACGTTAGCTCGAATGCTAGTTTTATCGACTGTGATAACGAGATAAACAAGAACATCAAAAGATAAAACATAAAAGATATACATAGAAATAGATCTGACATGCTATTCAGCAGCAAAATGATGAAAACTATTAGTTTAAGATGTAACTAATGTGTAACAAATAAAAGTGTATTATTTAAATAGTTGTAAAATCTACATATAAAATTACTAGCTACTGTGACATAGGTTACATGTACAGGATGGGCCACCCCAGTCAGTTAGCAACTTTTTAAAAGTCTTAAAATCAGTAGAAGTTGTTGGGAAATGAGTTCCAGACATGTGCAGTATTTAAAAGATTTGAGGCCAGTGCCTACATTCTTGGCATCAGGCAAAGTAAGAATATTGTCACCCCGAAGGTTTTTTAAATTATTTCTAAAATTAAATAAGTCGGCTATATAGACAGATCAGCCGCTAACAGGTTTAAAACTTCTCTTGCTAAGCACGTTAGTCTATTGACTTCTAGGTGCTACATACCAGTCCTAGATAAAAGATTCTCGTAAGAAGCGTTAAAATCCTTGTGTACACATTTGAGAGCTCTAAAATTAGTCTTTTTTCAGTTTCTTCGTATTGGTTTTCCTACGAAAATGCCAGACAACTGGACAGTAATTAAAAGGAGACAGGATAAATGTTTTATAAATACAGAGTCTAGACTCTCTGTCTAAATACGGGGACAGCATGTACAAAACATTTAGTTGACGACTAACATTTTTACATGTACATAGATTGGAGATATGTATACTGAAGTTCAATTTGTTATCTATGTCAATGCCTAACAGTCTAACATTTTCCTGGCACTCTAACCATTCATTACCAATTCTCATTTTAGTGGCAGAATATGGTTGGTTTCTATTTGTTAGTAACATGCATTGAAATTGAAAATTTTGGCTTGAAAATAGTTTAGTCTGGGCCATTGCAGTATCCTTTTACAATCAATCTCTAACAGTTTCTTAACTTCTTCCAAATTATCAGCAAATTATTGCATTTTTTTTGCAATTATTGCATAAATTTGGCCCGGTCCTTTAAGTAGTTTCAGGAAATGTCGGTCTTGGGATGTTTCTATTATGTTCACTGGACGATACAAACGAAAATACGCTATATCTTGACAAACTTTGGTGATTTTGGGTGGTATTGTATTTTCTGAAGACACAGATCGTTGTATATCTCTGATTATAAGATTTAGATGGCCCAGTAAAGATTTACCTTTAATCTTATGACTGATTGGCTCGACGATAAAAAAAAATGCAAATTTACGTTGTCTCCGCCGTCGTATCTCCAGTGGGTCTGACTGTGACTCGTCGTCCGCAGAACTTTGGAAGATGGAGAAGACGTATGAAATTTGTTCTGAAACGCTCACGAGTGAGAGCATACAAACACGGATTAAGACTAGAATTACCCCCATAGTAGCCAACTGAAAGCTTGGTAAATATTTTCATCCACACACTCGTCACAGAATGCCGATATCACAGTACAGATGGTGTACGGGGTCCAGCAGATGGTGAATACACCGACCAGAATGGCCAAAGGTCTTGCGGCCTTTCTTTCCCGTTTAATGGCTATATTCTGCTGTCTCTTGCCAACTTGTTCTCCAGTTTGTGTTGAATTGTCCGTATCCGTTGCGATACTTGACTGCACTACATTGGGCGATATCTGATTTCGCGAGCGTCTGCGAATCAGCACGTAAAGGTAGAGATTCAGTGTGGATATAGAAAATAAGGGTATGAGGAATTCGATGGCAGCTGTTACCATTGTAAATGGGGGGTTATCGTGGAACTCTACATCACAGTCTTTCTCTTCAACATTGCTATGCCCACGTATATAATCCCAGCTTATAATCGCAGGGACGTAAATAAGGAATGCAGCAAACCATGACACCAGTATCCGGACATTGGCGACTCGGGCAGTTTGTTTCATGGAGTATTCCGCCCCTTGCCTTACCAGCATGCACCTGTCGTAACTGATCAATATGATAACAAATGCCGATTCCAAACAGGCCACGAAATCTATGTTCAAGTTTTGCAGAACGCCACACCAAATGGCCATGTATAGCTCATGAGCGTATAAACTGCATAGAATGGCATGCTTATACAACCGACGAATAGGTCAGATGCTGCCAAATTCAGCAAGTATTTGTTGTGAACTGTTCGGAGTTTGCAGTCTTGACAATATGAAATGATGGTGAGAATATTTCCACCGACACATGTGATCACCATAAATGGTATGACGATTCCATAGATAAACTTGCTATGTAATGGCAGCGATTCTTCTGTTTCCTCATCATAGTCGTAGCTGTCGGTGTAGTTGCTGTGGAGAGTAGTTGCTGATGTTGCTAAAATGTTGCCCAAAATATGAATAGGAAAATCACCGGTATATACATGTAGATAAAACCTTCCATGCCAGGCCGGCCCATTCTGCTGAAATATAAAATGGATAGTTGAATATAAAATGAATACGTCACACCCGGGTGTACCTTCATGCCTATCTGATTGCATTAATTCGCGCAACCGCAACTAGAATATGCATTTTTCACCATTAGTAGCACTATTGCTAGACAATATCCCCACAAAGTTTCATGTCCATGTTTTATGATAAAAGTTTACAAAATTGACCAACCCCAACAATTCCAAACGTTACTCAAAAGTTATATTTTTTTCACCGACTCTACATAATTACAGCATTTTGCAGGTAAACGAAAAACATTTTGACTGCTTGAATGGAATTTGTCCCATCGGTTATGTCAAAAGTATGCCTGCACGGTCTTGACAGAATGCAAAGTTTCTTTCACAACAGGAGGGGGGGGGGGGTAAAATATGCTGGAGAAATCAAAACACTGGGCTTGTAATCCACACCCCTTGCATATGTAGACTTCATAACCCAATTTGTGCGAAACTATTCACCAACCCCAGCGAAGAGACCGCATAAATTATCAACCTGGGTCAATATTCTCTTTGGCAGCCAAATATTGATTTACATTTCAAAGCTATAGAGGGTGTTCTTAGTCCTAGAGCTATGGTTTACGTACGGCATTTTCATGCACCCACTTCAATAAATATTCAACTCAATAATACCTTTGAAGATATCAAACAAACATATTCTCAAATATATTTAATTGAAAGCGGAATGAGCGAATGAGCATTAATTCTAAGAAAATGTGTTTTAACATCGATTAAAATTGGTTTGGAAATATGTTTCCATGTTGATATAGTAATGGGAGCTTCGACTTCTATCTTTTTCATATTTCGATTGCCTTATACAATCATGTAGTTGCAATCATTATGGGAGAGAGAGAGAGATAATTAAGGTTTAACGTCGCGTTCAGCAATAGTTCATCTATATAGCGATGATCAAACAAAATTCTAAGTATTCAAGTTAATAACTCAGTAAACTAATGCATTAAAAACATGTAAATATATTACAATGTTACCGATCTCTCTTAATCTAAAATACAATCATTATGCCAATAAATGAGTATTTTTTGTTATATTACTCCATATTGACAATCTTGACCAAAGCGTAAGGATGACATGCATATATGGTGCTAATTCGTCAAAATATTATGTATGAAAAATTAAGTTGGTCATGTTACTGTTAAAAGTGACAGATTATCATGATACAAGAATATAAACGAACCTCGTATGGCACCATGGAATAAAGCACACACACAATCTCTTCACCGCCGCATTATCATTTGATTTGCTTCTCCAGAGTCTAGCCGCAGCATGAGACTATCTTACAGTTGGTAGATAGGACAATTTCAGCCGAAGCCTAGAATTCTCAACCTATCTGGAACTGGTGTTCCTTGGTTATGAAAGGCAGCGAATCAATAATTTACTTTACACAACTTCCTGGCTCACGTTAAAATGTAAACAATGTATTGTCATGTTGATGAGATTAGCAGCATGTCAATTGAAAATCCTTTCTAAAGAAAACACAACGAGGTTCTCCATTCAAAACCGCCTTGAACTTCCTGCATTAGCCAAATATGTCCTTATTTCAATAGCGGTCCAATCATTTAATCTTTGCATAGATTTCTGGGAGATTATTATAGTTGTATAATACTCCAGTGACCGAAATGTATGGTTTCGTATCAACAAGTTACACGGACAAGCAGATTACAGTATCAGTTCGAGTACTGATTTAACTTTTTGCACAATGTTATTACAATAATATAAAATTATTCCTACGAAGTAGGCTCTCATTTGCAAATTGTCCGGTAGTCAGTGAGTGAGTCCATCCGAATCCTTTCGTCGGCAAAATAAGGAGAACCGTTGACATTAGAACCTTGATTTTTGGCATAAACGTGCATTAGGGGACCGTTACCAGAAAGTTCTAAGCTGACCGAATTCTGATGAAAATTTGATTTATACTTATTTTTATTATTTATTGATCGCTCAGCGAGTACACTGTCAGGCCCATTGGGAACCCTTGGTTGTATGTTTCATTGTGACTTTTGAAGGTTCCCTGATACCAGGAAGCCTGGTTCATTCGAGATTCAGATCATCTGAGAATGGTTATCGTTGGATGGAACCCCCCCATTCCCATATATTCTGGGAGCTTACATGAGGCTACACTTATTCAACCTATGCGCTACCCTCGGGAGGATTCCCCCACCCCTTGGCCAGACATATTTAGGTGACCTATAAACCTCGAAATTGATAAAAACATGTCTTAGGTCAAGTACACACTTAAATCATATCAAACCCTACTTCGTAGATCCTGTGACGTTAGTCACACTGCCATGTTAGTTATAGACCACGTTTCTCGTAATAAACTGACCAGGTTGCGATAGGATATGAAGACGACCGACTGATTAGACAGATTCATTATTTATAGGACTAAACCCATTATTTAGGGATGACAGCCTCTTCCTCCATTATATAAATCAATCTTCAATTGTAGTCTCGTTAATAAATTGCCTATCATCATTCCAAAAATATAGAATAATCTCCCACTCGATGGGCAAGCTCCGTTTGACATGCTACATGATCACCTTTACCCAGCAATCCTGGAGGATCCAGGCCTGGCGAGGGGCTCTTCTCTAAATATTTTCTTACCCTTGAGATAGGGGGATAGAAAAACAGATATTGCTCCAATTGAACACAAAATGCCTAACAAAATAAAAAAGAATTTTCTTGTGTGAAACGAAATAATTTTGGCCACTTTTATGTATAACAAGGCAAAATATTTGAAGAATAATGACGACAATGCAATTCATCAGTCCATGGCGTCGATTGGAAATTCCTAATGATCCTCTGCATGGAGGGGTATGTAAGTAGGTTCAAGCTTGGTGGTGCTACTTCTAGAGCCATGAATCTACTTTTATATGGTGATTTATGCATTTTGAGAGTCCAGTATACTTTTGGTATGTCGTTTTCATTGGTTGGAAAACAAATACCTCTTTTCTTGAGAAAAGTTTTGTGATGGCTAAATAAATCTTCCATCGTAAATGGAGTTTGAGTTATATTTAAAGTCAGTGTTTCTAAATACAAACGTTAGCTCGAATGCTAGTTTCATCGACTATGATAACGAGATAAATAAGAACATAAAAAGATAAAACATAAAAGATATACATAGAAATAGATCTGACATGCTATTCAGCAGCAAAATGATAAAAACTATTAGTTTAAGATGTAACTAATGTGTAACAAATAAAAGCGCATTATTTAAATAGTTGTAAAATCTACATATAAAATTACTAGCTACTGTGACATAGGTTATATGTACAGGATGGGCCACCCCAGTCAGTTAGCAACTTTTTAAAAGTCTTAAAATCAGTAGAAGTTGTTGGGAAATGAGTTCCAGACATGTGCAGTATTTAAAAGATTTGAGGCCAGTGCCTACATTCTTGGCATCAGGCAAAGTAAGAATATTGTCACCCCGAAGGTTTTTTAAATTATTTCTAAAATTAAATAAGTCGGCTATATAGACAGATCAGCCGCTAACAGGTTTAAAAACTTCTCTTGCTAAGCACTTTAGTCTATTGACTTCTAGGTGCTACATACCAGTCCTAGATAAAAGATTCTCGGTAAGAAGCGTTAAAATCCTGGTGTACACATTTGAGAGCTCTAAAATTAATCTTTTTCAGTTTCTTCGTATTGGTTTTCCTACGAAAATGCCAGACAATTGGACAGTAATTAAAATGAGACAGGATAAATGTTTTATAAATACAGAGTCTAAACTCTTTGTCTAAATACGGGGACAGCCTGTACAAAACATTTAGTTGACGACTAGCATTTTTACTTAGATTGGAGATATGTATACTGAAGTTCAATTTGTTATCTATGTCAATGCCTAACAGTCTAACATTTTCCTGGCACTCTAACCATTCATTACCAATTCTCATTTTAGTGGCAGAATGTGGTTGGTTTCTATTTGTTAGTAACATGCATTGAAATTGAAAATTTTGGCTTGAAAATAGTTTAGTCTGGGCCATTGCAGTATCCTTTTACAATCAATCTCTAACAGTTTCTTAACTTCTTCCAAATTATCAGCAAATTATTGCATTTTTTTTGCAATTATTGCATAAATTTGGCCCGGTGCTTTATCTAAGTAAGTTCAGGAAATGTCGGTCTTGGGATGTTTCTATTATGTTCACTGGACGATACAAACGAAAATACGCTATATCTTGACAAACTTTGGTGATTTTGGGTGGTATTATATTTTCTGAAGACACAGATCGTTGTACATCTCTGATTATAAGATTTAGATGACCCAGTAAAGATTTACCTTTAATATTATCACTGATTGGCTCGACGATAAAAAAAAGAAGCAAATTTACGTTGTCTCCTCGGCCGTATCTCCAGTGGGTCTGACTGTGACTCGCCGTCCGCAGAACGTTGGAAGATGGAGAAGACGTATGAAATTTGTTCTGAAACACTCACCAGTGAGAGCATACAAAAACGGATTAAGAGTAGAATTACCCCATAGTAGCCAACTGAAAGCTTGGTAAATATTTTCATCCACACACTCGTCACAGAATGCCGATATCACAGTACAGATAGTGTACGGGGTCCAGCAGATGGTGAATACACCGACCAGAATAGCCATAGATCTAGTGGCCTTTCTTTCCCGTTTAATGGCTATATTCTGCTGTCTCTTGCCAACTTGTTCTCCAGTTTGTGTTGAATTGTCCGTATCCGTTGCGATACTTGACTGCACTGCATTGGGCGACATCTGATTTCGCGAGCGTCTGCGAATCAGCACTTAAAGGTAGAGATTCAGTGTGAATATAGAAAATAAGGGTATGAGGAATTCGATGGCAGCTGTTACCATTGTAAATGGGGGGTTATCGTGGAACTCTACATCACAGTCTTTCTCTTCAACATTGCTATGCCCACGTATATAATCCCAGCTTATAATCGCAGGGACGTAAATAAGGAATGCAGCAAACCATGACACCAGTATCCGGACATTGGCGACTCGGGCAGTTTGTTTCTTGGAGTATTCCGCCCCTTGCCTTACCAGCATGCACCTGTCGTAACTGATCAATATGATAACAAATGCCGATTCCAAACAGACCACGAAATCTATGCTCAAATAATAGATTGACCGGTGTCGATTGTTTTTTGTGTAGACCGGTACATAGGGGAGACGCAACGACCCCTGAAAAAGCGTATGTCCCAACATCGCAGAGCCACATCCAACGGCAACGATTCAGCGGTGTTCCGGCACATGTGTGCCACGGGACATGTCTTCACTAACCAAGACGTCTTAATCCTGGATCGAGAAGAACGGTTCTTCGAACGTGGGGTTAAAGAGGCTATCTGGGAACGCGTTGAGCGTCCTTCTCTTAACCGCAATGGGGGATTGCGTTTCACACTGTCCAACACTTGGGATAGCACCTTAAAGAAAAAGACCAAAAAGAGACTGTTATAGCTCTTACCAGTATACCAATTCCTTCTGTGCAATTAACTGTACCTATCCGATCTGACAATTACTACCGCTATGTAACGTTTGTTTCTATAGACAGTTACTTGTACCGCCGTCTTGACCTTTCCTTTTTTGTTTTCTCAATGATGCCTGCTGAGACGGAGCCAGCCAATGGGAGCCAGCTTGTGTATTCAAGACCAGTATTAACTGTGATCAGTGCTTAATTTTGTGTTCCAGTGAACTCTCATCACCTTTGACATATCGTCAAAGGTGTTGCTTTATTGTTTTCTCCCATTCGATTTTAACCCTATATTCAACTTAAATGTGCTCACCGTCCAAGCTGTTATCATATATTTAATGTGATTTCTTGTACATATTTCTCACTCTGTTGAAGACGTTCTGGTGAGCGTCGCAACGTCAGTATATAAAAATTCGAAATCCAGAGAACCAGTTCTTCGATTTGTTATTGTTAATACCTGGATGACTGAGAACCTTCACTCATATGCTCAAGTAAGTTTTGCAGAACGCCACACCAAATGGCCATGTATAGCTCATGAGCGTATAAACTGCATAGAATGGCATGCGTATACAACCGACGAATACGTCATATGCTGCCAAATTCAGCAAGTATTTGTTGTGAACTGTTCGGAGTTTGCAGTCTTGACAATATGAAATGATGGTGAGAATATTTCCACCGACACATGTGATCACCATAAATGGTATGACGATTCCATAGATAAACTTGCTATGTAATGGCAGCGATTCTTCTGTTTCCTCATCATAGTCGTAGCTGTCGGTGTAGTTGCTGTGGGGAGTAGTTGCTGATGTTGCTAAAATGTTGCCCAAAATATGAATAGGAAAAATCACCGGTATATACATGTAGATAAAACCTTCCATGCCAGGCCGGCCCATTCTGCTGAAATATAAAATGAATAGTTGAATATAAAATGAATACGTCACACCCGGGTGTACCTTCATGCCTATCTGATTGCATTAATTAGTGCAACCTCAACTAGAACATGCATTTTTCACCATTAGTAGCACTATTGCTAGACAATATCCCCACAAAGTTTCATGTCCATGTTTAATGATAAAAGTTTACAAAATTGACCAACCCCAACAATTCCAAACGTTACTCAAAAGTTATATATTTTTCACCGACTCTACATAATTACAGCATTTTGTAGATAAACGAAAAACAGTTTGACTGCTTGAATGGAATTGGTCCCATCGGTTATGTCAAAAGTATGCCTGCACGGTCTTGACAGAATGCAAAGTTTCTTTCACAACAGGAGGGGGGGGGGGGGGTTAAAATATGCAGGAGAAATCAAAACACTGGGCTTGTAACCCACACCCCTTGCATATGTAGACTTCATAACCCAATTTGTGCGAAACTATTCACCAACCCCAGCGAAGAGACCGCATAAATTATCAACCTGGGTCAATATTCTCTTTGGCAGCCAAATATTGATTTACATTTGAAAGCTATAGAGGGTATACTTAGTACTATAGCTATGGTTTACGTACGGCATTTTAGTGCACCCACTTCAATAAATATTCAACTCAATAATACCTTTGAAGATATCAAACAAACATATTCTCAAATATATTTAATTGAAAGCGGAATGAGCGAATGAGCATTAATTCTAAGAAAATGTGTTTCAACATCGACTAAAATTGGTTTGGAAATATGTTTCCATGTTGATATAGTAATGGGAGCTTCGACTTCTATCTTTTTCATATTTCGATTGCCTTATACAATCATGTAGTTGCAATCATTATGGGAGAGAGAGATAATTAAGGTTTAACGTCGCGTTCAGCAATATTTCATCTACATAGCGATGATCAAACAAAATTCTAAGTATTCAAGTTAATAACTCAGTAAACTAATGCATTAAAAACATGTAAATATATTAAAATGTTACCGATCTCTCATAATCTAAAATACAATCATTATGCCAATAAATGAGTATTTTTTGTTATATTACTCCATATTGACAATCTTGACCAAAGCGTAAGGATGACATGCATTTTTGGTGCTAATTCGTCAAAATATTATGTATGAAAAATTAAGTTGGTCATGTTATTGTTAAAAGTGACAGATTATCATGATACAAGAATATAAACGAACCTCGTACGGCACCATGGAATAAAGCACACACACAATCTCTTCACTGCCGCATTATCATTTGATTTGCTTCTCCAGAGTTAGCCGCAGCAGGAGACTATCTTACACCTGGTAGATAGGACAATTTCAGCCGAAGCCTAGAATTCTCAACCTATCTGGAACTGGTGTTCCTTGGTTATGAAAGGCAGCGAATCAATAATTTACTTTACACAACTTCCTGGCTCACGTTAAAATGTAAACAATGTATTGTCATGTTGATGAGATTAGCAGCATGTCGAGACCACCAAGTCAATTGAAACTCCTTTCTAAAGAAAACACAACGAGGTTCTTCATTCAAAACCTCCTTGAACTTCCTGCATTAGCCAAATATGTCCTTTTCCTACGAAGTAGGCTACAGATCGCAAATTGTCCGGTAATGAGTCAGTCAGTCCATCCGAATCCTTTCGTCGGCAAAATAAGGAGAACCGTTGACATTAGAACCTTGATTTTTGGCATGAAAGTGCATTAGGGCATTGTTACCAGCAAGTTCTGAGCTGATCGAATTCTGATGAAAATTTGATTTATAATTAATTTTTTATTATTTATTGATGACTCGAGTGCACTGTCATGCACATCAGGAACCCTTGGCTGTATTCTTCACTGTGACTTTTAAGCGCCTGGGACTAAAGCAAAAAAAAAAATGATGCGCCCAGCTCTCGAAAATATCAGTAACTTTAATGGTACTTGCCAAAATATGTCGGCATTATACGTTTCCAGGTAGCTCCGTCATGTTTTCCCTAATAGTCCACGCCATGCTTCCCGAACATCTGCCGTAAATTGTTGGAAATATTCGGGAACCCTCGTGATCATGCTGGTCGCTGTTAGCCGGTGGTATTGCGGAAGGCTACCGAAATCCCAGAATCTCGCGTCAGGCGAGCTGTATGAAGGAAGCAAATCATTTGATCGGAGAATGGAGGTTGTTATTTCGTCTGCTGCGAAGTTTTACCGAGCCACGAATATCACTTGACATGTATTTTATAAATCAATGTCATGAAGCGCCAAGCAACTTTGAAAAACTTCTTCTCACAGAAGCGTCAGAGGTCCAATGAAGGTAAATCTTTTGTTGGCTTTCGGTTGTTCTAAAACGTCAGCTTCCAAAAAATATTTTAATTATATCTATATTAAAAGTACACCTGCATGTGTGCGCTCGCTCGTACGTCGTAATCAGTCTATTAGATCTACATGTACTATGAGATATCTATAATATGGCTAGTTTAACAGTACACTTGAATCCAGTATTAAACTGGAGATTCCTGAGTAATCTATTTTTAGCCTAACTTACATTGTAATGTTGACACACATTCCGATGGTATCCGTTTTCACTCATTTGCTGGTCTTGGAATTTCGTTGAGATTGAAGGCATATTATACTGCACGTTTTATATATCCAGCCTATACAACATTGCATCATTTCTTCAGTTCAGTCATAAGTTAAAAAATGTTCTACCTCAAAAAGAAATAAAAAATGGCTGGATTTTATGAGAGAAATTACTAAATTTAAATACAACAATGACCCTATTATATGTTATTACTGAAGAAATCGATAATAAAATCATCGTTGTGTTTTAAATTCAGTAACCTATAACCAGTTGTTTATTTTGTTCGTGTGTGCTTTATTGTTCATTGATTATTATTATGTACTCTCTTCAGATGAGGTACCTTGAAGTTGAATGCCAAATAAATATATCCATGGAGAATGGCTCTCTAGTGATGCCCGATTTGATTCGTGCATTGTAACAAATCTCTGACCTTGACCTTTCTCACTTCAAATTTGTGTTTCTTATCCAGTTTCCTGTCTTATTTAGGACTACAAACATTTACTTCTCAACTGCTCTGACAGAGCATCATTTCCTACGCTAATTTAAGAAAAATTGCCTAATGCCGAGAGGGGGGGGGGGAATTCCCCGCTCTCTCGGACTCTCCCCCCAACACTTCGTGCTGTACTGCTGGGCTGATCATTCTCCAGGGTAATAGAAACTGAGGGCGATAATAGTTGCTACGCTAATGACTCACCAGCGGTGACATCTGGAAAAGTTAATAGTTCCCACTGTCAATTAGAGACGCTATATAAATTCTCTCGTGGTAGCACACAGGGCCCCCAAGTCATCTCTCGAGTACACACTTAAATTATCTCCAACCCTATTTCGTTGGTCCAGTGACGTTAGTCACACTGCCATGTTTCAATAGCGGTCCAATCATTTAATCTTTCCATAGATTTTCGGGAGATTATTATAGTTGTATAATACTCCAGTGACCGAAATGTACGGTTTCGTATCAACAAGATACACTGACAAGCAGATTAAAGTATCAGTTTGAGTTTATGTCCTGATTTAACCTTTTGCACAATGTTATTACAATAATATAAAATTATTCCTACGAAGCAGGCTCTCATTTGCAAATTGTCCGGTAGTCAGTGAGTGAGTTCATCCGAATCCTTTCGTCGGCAAAATAAGAAGAACCGTTGACATTAGAACCTTGATTTTTGGCATGAACGTGCATTAGGGGACCGTTACCAGAAAGTTCTAAGCTGACCGAATTCTGATGAAAATTTGATTTATACTTATTTTTATTATTTATTGATCGCTCAGCGAGTACACTGTCAGGCCCATTGGGAAGTTGTATGTTTCATTGTGACTTTTGAAGGTTCCCTGATACCAGGAAGCCTGGTTCATTCGAGATTCAGACCATCGGAGAATGGTTATCGTTGGATGGACCCCCCCCCCAATTTCCATATATTCTGCGAGCTTACATGATGCTACACTTATTCAACCTATGCACTACCCTCGGGAGGATTTCCCCACCCCTTGGCCAGATATATTTAGGTGACCTATAAACCTCGAAATTGGCAAAAATATGTCTTAGGTCAAGTACACACTTAAATCATATCAAACCCTACTTCGTAGATCCTGTGACGTTAGTCACACTGCCATGTTAGTTATAGACTACGTTTCTCGTAATAAACTGACCAGGTTGCGATAGGATATGAAGACGACCGACTGATCGGCCAGATTCATTATTTATAGGACTAAATCAATTATTTAGGGATGACAGCCTCTTCCTCCATTATATAAATCAATCTTCCATTGATTCTCGTTAATAAATTGCCTATCATCATTCCAAAAATATAGAATAATCTCCCACTCGATGGGCAAGCTCCTTTTGACATGCTACATGATCACCTTTACCCAGCAATCCTGGTGTATCCAGGCTTGGCGAGGGGCTCTTCTCTAAATATTTTCTTACCCTTGAGATAGGGGGAGAGAAAAACATATCTTGCGCCAATTGAACACAAAATGCCTAACAAAATAAAAAAAAAATTCTTGTGTGAAACGAAATAATTTTGGCCACTTTTATGTATAACAAGGCAAAATATTTGAAGAATAATGACGACAATGCAATTCATCAGTCCATGGCGGCGATTGGAAATTCCTAATGATCCTCTGCATGGAGGGGTATGTAAGTAGGTTCAAGATTGTCCCAATATGATCAGGGGCCCTCGGTGGCCCAGTGGTCTAAGGCGCTTCGCTGGTGACCGCTAGCCTCACACCGCTGAACCGGCACGGGTTCGAGCCCAGCTGGTCCATGTGTGAAAGGTTGTCAGTTACTTGCCGAAGGGCGGTGGTTCTCTCCGGGTACTCCGGCTTCCTCCACCAACCAAACTGACTGTCACCATATGAGTAAAACAAACTTGAGTGTGACAAATTCCAAATTCCCTCCCTCCTCCCAATATGATCAAGTATGAAGTGTCAGATCTGAATAATATGTCATTCCGCGCATGAGGTAAAAAGTTTGGTTGTGGTGGCATAATTCCCCAGTAACTCAACGAACCCAACTTCACGACTGAGGTAAAAATTTTAAAAACCCGCTGAGATCTGGCGGTAAATTGAATACCCAGGCATATACCTCATGCAGCTCAGGTCGGGGTAATAAGGTACATACAGGTGTTAACAGGAAGTTTGTGTAACTTTCACATCGGTAGGGTCATGAAGTGCATATTTTTTCGAATGTGTTCTTGAGTGGGGTTAGAAAAGATGAGATGATATTGGCGACATTGTATGCATGACCAAACGGCGTGCTGAACAAGAACCAATCTGGGAAAGTTTACCAATGGGATGGGGTGGCCGTGTAAACATGATCAGTTGAATGCGCCGGCGTTTCCATCTCCCTTCAGCAAAGGTGAGCTAGAGTCGGGTTCCTAGAGCTAGGGGCCGTTTGAATATGATGTGTTTTACATCTCCTTGGTGTTCAAATGAACAGTCTGAATGAAAGGAGAGAGAGAATTAAGGTTTAATGTCGCGTTCAGCAATATTTCAGCTATATAGCGACGATCAAACAAAATTCTAAGTACTCAAGCCAATAACTTAGTAATCCAACGCATTAATACATACACAAATGCAACAAACCGATTTCTCTCAAATAACCCAAGATGAAATCCTCCCTCACCCGAATAAAAGATCTCCCAGAGTAGTTGCTCGATAAAAAGCATCTCTTACAATCTTAAAATCTATGCATTCGATAAGAATATGTTTCACCATGAGATCTTCATGGCATGGAATACACCTTGGGACTGAGAAAAATGTTCATGAGAAAATCGTGTATGGCCGATTCTACATCGCCTGATCATGGTTTGATCGAAACGTTTCTGGCTGTTCAAATGAGTATAGCCTACAGTTTTTTGAACTCATGAAGTTTGTTATTATTCAGAGCATCCCATAAAGATTGAAACAGCCGTCTCACATCAGTACAGATAGAGGGTCTGAAATCGCTATATGGGATTCCACCAGGATCAACCTCATCATCTAGAGCTGCCTTAACCATCCTATTAGCCTCAGTATTATCTTTGATGCCAACGTGACTAGGCAACCAACAAAACACAATATCAATCTGTTGATGAAATCTAGTCATGTAGTTGTAGAATACTCAAGATAGTGGATGGAGTCGAAGTTCCACTTTTAATCGCTTGGCATGACCGTGAATCTGAGAATATGACATTTTTTCCTTTTAGTGGACGCAATACGTTCTAAAGCGAACAATATGGCTATTGCTTCTGCAGTGAATGTCGAAGGTTTTAGTTTGGGAACTAAAGATAGTAGCACATGCTACTCTCTCACCATCTTTAGAACCATCTGTATAAATAGTCTGATGCGATCTTGTTTATACAAGAGCTGGCTCGTGTCTGCCTTTTTATGTTTAGTTAGGGAAATATCTACTTCTGGTTGAGCTAACTGCCATGGTAGAATTGGTAAGAGCTTGTTAGGTAAAATTTGACTAAGCTTAATACCAGCTGCTACAATGTGTGGTTTCATACGAATTCCAAGATGTGGTATAATGGAGGGTTTCTTCAAATAGAGATCCGCGAACTGAGGTTTGAAAACGCAGTTATATGCAGGATTCGAGTGATTTGATCGCTATATTGTGATATATTGCAGTGATAGTTTAATTCTTCGAAGTCATAAAGGGAACTCATCTGCTTCGACATACAAACTTTCCTTATGGGATGTTCTGAACGCTCCAAGGCAAAGTCTTAGTCCTTGGTGGATAATAGGATCTAGCTTTGCCAAATTTGACTTGCTTGCACCGTTGTAAACAATAGTCATAATTAAGTTTGGAACGAACAAGTCATCGATATCAATGGAGAAGTGTTTGCTGATCTCCTCCCCACTTATAGTTGGCAACTACCTTCAAAAATCAAGAGCTGTCGTGCACTTAGCTTTCAAGCAATTTATATGCGATTTGAATGTTAGTCGGTGGTCAAACAACATTCTTAAGAATTTGATCTCTTTTACGACTTAGATCTCAGTTCCATCTAATGTTAGTGCTGGATCTTTGTATTGGAAATATTTTCTGCAGAAGTGTATACAATTTGTCTTAATTCTGGAGAATTTGAAGCCATTTGCTAGACACCATTTCTGAATTCTATTCAGACAAAGTTGTAATGTTCTCTCAATATTGTGTATACTTTTTCCACTGCACGAAATGTTGAAATCGTCAACAAAGAGTGAACCTTGAATTGATTTATTCAAAACTTCCGCCAAGCTGTTGATCTTGATACTAATCAGAGTAGTAGACAAAATACTGCCCTGTGGAACACCTTGATCTTTGTCGAAATGATCAGACATGGTTGTACCCAACCAAACTTGGAATCGTCTGTCATTCAAAAAGTTGGATATGAAAATGGGTAAACGGCCCTTCAATCCCATGTAGTGTGATTGTGAAGGTCATTTAGAATCCCGTATTCCCATGTAGTATCATAGGCTTTTGCTAAATGAAAAAAGATGGAAACTACATGTTCATTCTTGGCGAAAGCATTCTTGACATAGGAATCTAATCCGACTAAATGGTCAATTGTACTTCTATTTTTATGGAAACCAGCTTGAATATCAGTAAGTTTCTTTTCAGATTCTAGGTACCAAACAAGGCGATCATTTATCATGCGTTCCATTGTTACGGCCAGGCTTTGGTACTGGTATAACGATGGCATTATGCCATGACGGTTGAAGGTCTTCTCTTGTCCAAATTTCTACAGAAGATTAGATGTTTCAAAAGTTGATAATGGATATTATCAGGGCCTGCGGCAGAATCGTTAGCTTTCAAGAGAGAAGCATGAATTTCCTCAAGTGTAAACATAGCGTTACAGCCTACATGGTTACCGGAGGGGAATTTAATTTAATTTTTCTCTTCTCTTTTCTGGAAACTTCGAAATTTCGGTACATAACTATCTGACGAAAAGTTTTTGGCAATTGTTTCGCCTAGCTTATTTGCAATCTCTACTCTGTCAGATTTCCATCGTTGAGATGATGAACACTAGACTTGGAGCTTTTACCTTTCATTCTTTGGATCAAATTCCAAACTTTTGTTATGGGAGTATGTGTATTGATCTTAGAAACATAATTTTTCCAAGAATCACGTTTGTTCTGTTTCATGGTGCTATGAGCTTTAGCTCTAGTTGCTCGGAGATCTTTCACATTTTCAGAATTTGGATGACGGCGGAAACACCGTTCAGCTTTCTTCCTACGTTTCCTTGCTTATTTGCAGTCATCATTAAACCATGGTGTTTTTAACATGTGTAACATGTGTCCTGAAGATGTGGGTATGGTTTGGTTAGCAATTTCAATTCGCATATCTGAGAATAACTGTAAAGGATCTGGAGCATCAGCAAAAGAAACTGCCTTTAGTTCTTGTGAACAATTACAACACATATAAGGGAAGAGGGAAGAGGCGCCGAAATACTGACAGAGCCACATGACTTCACAGTATAGTCTTCTGGTTAACCTATTCTAAAGCACATACCAATAATCTAACGATTAGTTATATGTGTTGTATTTCAGGTACGCTTTTATTGTACCTGTTCGTGTGGCAACTTGGATGACATGACCACACGGCCCCTAGCACCGGCATAAGCGGTATTATAGATACAAATCTAGAGAGCTATGATGGAAATGCTCTGACAACTCGTATATTGGTAATTGGTCAGCTGTGTCGCTGCGACAACTCGTACACTGTGGATTGGCGAGCTGTATCATAGTCAGATGAAAATGACGGCAGTCGACCCAGCATCAACTTCCCACAATGCCAACGTATGGCAAAGACCAAAAGGTCTGTACAGGGGGCGGGCCTCGCCGACGAAACGTCCACCAGCAGAATCTCGCCGTATACACGTAAAAATCACAGCACATATAAGGGAAGTGGGAAGAGGTGCCGACATACTGACAGAGCCAGATGACTTCACAGTATAGTCTTCTGGTTAACCTACTCTGAAACACATACCAATAACCTAACGATTAATGATATTTGTTGTATCTCAGGTACGCTTTTATTGTACCTGTTCATGTGGCAACTTGGATGCCATGACCACACGGCCCCTAGCACCGGCATAAGCGGTATTAGATACAAATGTAGAGAGCTGTGATGGAAATGCTCTGACAACTCGTATATTGGTAATTGGTGAGTTGTGTCGCTGTGACAACTCGTACACTGGGGATTGGTGAGCTGTATCGTCGTCAGATGAAAATGAATGCATTTAACACAAAAGACAAATTCCCCACAATGCCTAAATATATCAAAGACCAAAAGGACTGTTGTACAGGGGCCGGGCCTCGGGGACGAATTGTCCACCAGCAGAATCTCGCCATATACAGGTACCAATTACAGGGAAGTGGAAAGAGGTGCCGACTGACAGAGCCACATGACTTCACAGTATAGTCTCCCGGTTAACATATTCTAAAGCACATACCAAGAATTTAACGATTCGTGATATGTGTTGTATCTCATATACGCTTTTATTGGGTCGAGTGATACCTCATTCGACCCAATCGGACCATCAGGGGCCCACCTCAGTCCCAAAACGTCCATTTCCATACACTTTGTCCACTGCGCATGCGCAGAATGACGTCAGTTCCACGTCTCACCCATCCCGTCGGATGCTCCCTCACGTATGCTTCATTCGACCCAGTCGAACCACTAGGGGCTCACCTAGACCCCAAAACTTCCACCCAACGCTATTTACCTACTACGCATGAGCACAGTGACTTTTTCAACCAAATTCAACCAATCGCTTCGGGACCCCGTCCATCGTGTTTTACGTCGTGAGACGTGAAAAACAAGATCCCACAACCCATACCACAATGAGCATGTGTGGGTTTCCCATTAGGTTCAACATTGTCCAGTAGCCAGTATGGGCCTATACAGACCTCCGTGAACTTTTAAAAAAAAATCACCGCTTAGCTTCTAGACCCCTCCCATCGTGTTTTACAGCTCGAGACGAAGAAAACAAGATCCCACAACCCATAGTAAAATCCACAAAAAAAAATTAACACCCCTATTAAAAGCGTCTGGTCCGTCATTCATAATTCAGCCGTCGTCCATTAGAGAATATCCGCGTCCATAATCCAAAGACCTATTCCATATTCCATATAACAGTATAGCACCAAATTCAAAAAGACAATCATAGTATACATAAACATAGGCTTGTTTTCAATGATGCCAGCAAGACATCATGATGTTCCAAAAATATCAAATCCATATCGCTGATCAGTATTCTTAATCCATAATATTCGTTGTAAAGTCGCCATCTAAAGAATGATGTATCTCAGTCACGCTTTGACTGTTCATATGAGTACCATGAGGATCTTGAAGTTCATGGGTTCATACGGCCCCTAGCCTCCAGAGTTCAGCACGATCGATGTCGTGATGTTAAAAGGAGAACCTCCACAGCAAGCGCCGCCATTTTGTATGTTTATTTTTTGCGTAGAGATACCGGACAATAAACGCTCGACCCTGGGGTCGCACTGATCCTAGACTCGTCATAATCACATCGTCCAACACCTATAGGTTATGTTTATTACTATAAGTCTTACTTCCCATCATGGATTTATGTATTTATTTTTCCGTGCCAATACGGTTTTGGGAAAACATGTATGGCTCTGTGGAGAAACTGAGAGTACCCCACCCGTCGAGAGCCTCATTTTCCGGAAATTAATAATATGTAAGTAGGTCAATGGAACGCAAGATCCACTTATACTACTACTAATGCTGTCGTTCTCCACCCCCATGAACGTTACCATATTTCTGATGTCAGTGTGTGGTATCTCCACAGGGCATTTTGTTCTGACAAGTACTTTCGTGGGTGTAATCTCCTCAAAGTGACCGCACTGATCTTGGAAATCCAAGATACCGTTTGAGAGGAGAACATCTCTGGCTTGTTCATTTTTTAGTGTCACAATCCAGAGATCCTTTGACACCTGCGCTAATCCATCGAAGACTTTCGGCCCTGATCCAACAGATTCTTTTAAAGCACGCCAAATATAAATCAGCTTGGGGGCATTCACTGAATGATTCAGCCCCAAAAGTCTAAGGCTCAGTGGCCTCTCTAACAGTCTGTGTGCCATAGCACTAACAAATAATTATAGACTCCCACCCAGGGAGCTCCAGAAAGATTCATTCGAACAAACAAACAATAAAATAATAGCAGTTGTCAACAGTTTTACAAATAGCCCGCGCTATATATTAACCCAGTGCCTCTAAAGACCCAAAAGCCCCGTATGACAGTGTTATATTCAATACAGCGCCATCTACATACACAAGGAAAATGGTGAACTCTCACAGTTTAATTGTCCTAGCACTATAAAATAATTATTAATTATAGACTCCCACCCAGAAAGCTCCAGAAAAGATTAGTTCGAACGAACAAACAAACAAGAAAATAATAACAGCTGTCAACAGTTTACAAATAGCCGGTGATATATATCAACAGTGCTTTCAAGGAACCAAAAGCCCCGTATGATCCATTCACCAAGCCTCGATCCGTTTTCCGCTTTTTACAAACAGCTCAAAATCTAATCTCACCCACAGGCAACAAAAATGTAATGTACATTATTATGCGCGCGGTGTATTACGCGAAACATGTCACATAATTTAGTTTCTAACTATGCAGTTATGTCAACCATGCCATTATATATTTCAACTATGTCATGAATAACATCAGTACGGTACTATATGAAGACAAACGCAAACGAATTCTTTTAGGGTAGAGCAGTTTTACAAAATTTACAGAGCTGTGACGCGGCTTAGCAACGCAATGGAGGACTTTTCATTGAAAAAATGACGGGGATGGGAGGGGTAGGTATCTATGACTACAACCTGAAAATAGAACCGGTACGTTCTTTCATTCCTGCATTATCCATCACGCGCTGGTGATCCATGCCAATCAAAACGCCAAACCAATGGAATATCATCGAATCATACGAACTGTTCCTTCCGTTCTACATTTTCACTACGGTGGGGCAGAGATCATTCCTGCAGACGTTTAGACGAAAGGTATATGCAATTGAAGCCAGAAGATTGCGTATGATCGTGTTACATTCAATAGAGCGCCATCTACCTACACAAGAAAAATGGTGATCTAGGTCAACCCAAATGGGCTGACCAAGACAAACAAAAACCGCCGCGAACAGCGAAAATCTGGCGAATCAACTCAAAATTTTACCATGCACAGATGCCAAAAACGTTCACGAAAAATACTACACAAACAATTTGGAATAATACCAGCTTAAACCCCCAGAAATACTCAAAATAACAGAGACGAAATTGCACGTGCAAATCACTGTCTAACTACATCCGGGCTTTAGCTTAGGCTCTCTGACGGTCCATTGTGATCAGTGTCTGTAGAGCCTAATTTTCAAAATTCGAAATTCAATTTTTTTTGTAGTTTTGGTTAGGTTTTTGTTAGGGTTAGGGTTTTGCTATGGTATGTTTGTTTGGGTCATCGTCGCCGTGTAACCAATAAGGTTAGGTGCGACGTTAAACTTCAGTCGAAGAAATAAAATATCTTAAAAATAATTGTGTTTTAATGTAATGGCAAGAGGCTCTATTGCGTTATGATTCTAGTTATGTAATTAAATTAAAATTCACAGCATGTGCTATTTCGTGAAAAAAGGGTCTACATTGAGTCATTCAAACACACATTTAGACAAGAAGGACCCCTTGGACCAAAAAGATTTTCCAGCAATGAAGATATAATGCCACCGCATTTGACCAGGTTAAATGGCGTTTTGGTCCAAGGGGTCCTTCGTGTCTAAATGTGTGTTTAATAAACTCGATTTAAACCATTTTTTTCACGAAATAGCACAGGCTGTGGATTTCAATTTCATCTCGTAACTATAGTCATAACGCAATCGAGCTAGAACTTTCACATATTGTGTACATATATTTTCTCTTGCCGTTACCTTAAACACAAATATTTTCAGGACTTTTTTTTCGATTTCAACCGCACCACGTATAGGCCAAAATCCCCCCTTATCGTACCATCTCCTTTGCAGCTCAAAGACGACTGCGTCAAAGTAATTATTTTATCTACGCACACTAGATATTGAACACATTGGTAATAAGTAGACAATTGCAGGTAATGCATTATAATTATGATTATTTAAGAAAGAATGTTTCCATAGGCGTGCTCAATGGTTATTTTACGCAAGATTAGTTTAGCAAAGTTAATCTTTCAGGGCAAGGGCGAAGCTCGCGCCCTAAAATTTAGAAACCTTCCCAAACTAACCGTGCGTAAAGTAACCATTGAGCACGCTTATGAAAACGTTATTACTATTCTATTGCACTACTCAAATTGATTATCAACAAAGATTATATTATAATAAAAAGTTGAAAAAATATGGTAAACTCTGACATCCTTTCTCCCCTTTGTTGAAAAAAACTGGTCCACTGATATTGGCATGATGCTTCCGTTTCGATTGGCGCTTCAGTGGACGAATTTGTGTGGTATCTCAAATAGTCCGTGGGCTGAGTAGGCCATCCTTGCACCCCCCACCACTCTCTGAAACTATGATTTTTTAGTACTTTGGAATGTGCCGAAGAAGAAAATATATGTTAACACGCGAGAAATTGGGATGAACTGGGAGTTCAGAGAAGTTAACGCCTTTATTTTGCGTTTACGGTAAGGGGGTGGGATTACTAAAATGATCATAACTTGTTTATTTGTTGTCCAATTGATTAAAATGAGGTATCGTTTCATTCAGCATAAACGAAGGAATCAGCCCAAAACAGCAAACGTTCTAATATTTCAATATTATGACGTCAGTAGGGGGCCATCTGCAAATTTCACGAAAAAAATGTCAAAATTGACCAACTACAAACAATACTGATAACTAGTCATATTTCTGCAACATTATCTATGTAACCTGTCTTAATATGTTGTTTTTATTTGTATTTTGTGCTTCAATACATTGAAATATTTGCAATGTTGTGAACTAGCAGTAACATGGATAACTAACTTAGCACTATGTTACTTATGCAATGAATATTACTCTCTAAAAAACTTGAGTGAACTGTTCCACTCAAGTTTGAGTGAAATGTACCTGTTCACTCAAATTTGAGTTACTTTCCACTCAAATTGAGTTAATTTTCACTCAACTTGAGTTAAAACCACTTAAGTTCACTCAACTTGAGTGGGATGAATTCCCAATCTTACTTGAGTGAAATTCCACTCAACTTTTTTTAGAGAGTATGAAATTACTTCAAATGTGGCTTCCAGGTATGTTGTTATTGTTTCGATTGAAATTATTATTCCACGGCACACGACTGGACTAATGTATTGTCCGTTTTCAATATTCTGTGCATGCGCAGTCTGGTCGTAGTATGGAAAGCAGGCATTTGGGGGTGCGTGGGGTGTGTTTGGGGTAGAGATGGACCACTATTAGTCCAAATGGGTCGTGGAAGGTATCTTCGTATTTGTCCACCTTCCGGAACGTTTATCCTATCTGGAAATGTGTCTCTAGGTACTTACTATCGAAACAAATAGAGTGAAAATTGTCTTGCCAGATGTGTGAATTGATAGAACAGTTCCAGGGCCTTGGCTTATCGCCTGACCTTCGTGAAGTTGGTTGGCAGTTAGCGGTTAGCAGTTCGCTATTCGAACGGGACCAGTCATTATTTTATCGATATAATTGTACCTGTATTTTAACCCCTTTCTCGACCGAATTTCAACTCGACCGATAATTGGTACATCAACTGTGTTGGACATGCTCTACCAGATGACACCATTAGTTTCCTAGTCCGACGCCAGGGGACGCTGTCCTTAATAGCTTCATCTCAACCTAAATAAAACTCTATATAGGGGTAAGAAATATTGGTTTTAAAGACATCATCATGACCGATATTTTTAATTTTCCAGGAAATTTTTTGGGGGATTTTTTTTCGGGAAATGATACCCATGCCCAGGATGATAAGTGGCACGGTTATGAGAAAAAGATCGACGGGAAAAACATAAGCTGAGGTGAATAAAAAATGGTCAATATCAAAAGAGAAATGTCGAATGATAACCCCAAATATCGGATGATCTCTCGAGGCCGCAATTTTAAACTGTGTATTGAAAACAATGTTAACTGGTTCTAGATAAGCCGAACCGATAATATCCTGACGGGATGTGTGTGTCCTAATATGGATTCATTTCTGACTATGTTTGGAGCTTCCTAGAATATAACCAATAACAGCTCATGAGTGGTTCTCGGTAAGGATCACGCGATGCTGTATAGGAAAGGCGTGAACATGAGGAAGGAATAAACTTTGTTGATAAGCACAGGAAGGAAGGACGAAGAGAGTCCCAACCGTCACATGTGTGCTCGAGACTCGGATGCTGCCCATCCGACACCACATATAGAAGCGTACGGTTCTAATGAATCATTCTCAAGCAGATCAGGCTTCGAGAACACATTCATTGCTGATAACTCGGTAAGATTATGTACTCATTGAATTGAACTAGATAGAACTAAAAGTAGGTTCTGAATGTGGATATAGGTAGTTAGGCATTCTCTTCAAAATAATTGCCTGTATGCCTATCGAAATGACGGGGAATGTGCGATAGGGCGCATTTTTCAAAATAGCCGCGGTAGCGTTTTACCTGTATTGTCTTTTGTTTGAAAATGCCTATTTAACTTCGGGACAATAGAAACTTCAACTTTGTTAGTTTTTAGTACTTTTTTTTTCGATTTTAGCGGTATTGTACATACAAAAGCACTGCCCGCGCTGCCTAACCTTGGCGCGACGTCACGTTTCGCGCCTCCTGTAGCTGAAGATCCTGATCTAGGCAACAATAAGTGACTTGGCTAACGGCATGTAGAGGCCCGATTTTTATACATTTGTTTGTCAGTGGAAGAGAAATGCCTCAATGCCCAAAATTAAAGGATTCCTTCGGGTTGTGAATCTGTGATTCTCCATGATGCTTTGCATAAACGCTACACAAATATGCACAAAATTGACCTGAAATATTGAGCTACACATACAATGTGAAGTTCGATAAGAAGGATGTCTCAAATTAGATCAAAGACGTCCAAAATGTGATTTTCTGGTGAATCTTCTTGTCTGATACATGTATTTTTTGTTAGGTGGAATCTAAAGCAATATTATGAGTCTGAAATGATAAACAACGGGATAAACAACGGTGCGACGAAAATCGAGTTTAAAAAATAGGGACCCGTGGTAACGAAACTTTTGATGAAAGGGGTTTGCGGGATTATTCAGGGTTCGTAACATGTGTGCATGGGGTTAATAAAATCACTTGAAGTTTGAGTTTGATTCTACAGCTGTTTTGGCTGATAACTATTGGACTAATTTTTTTCTTTCTTTTGTCTTTCAGAGCTCGTTCCAAGTAAAGTACTCGTAAATAGGTTCCTGTGTTTTACTGTTGTGCGAAGCTGTTTACCGATCGATTTTGCTGTATTATCAGAGATCTTTGGACGTTGGACGCCTTACTTCCATAATAGTCAATCAAGGTATGTTCATGATATTACTGCATTAATTTTTTCTCCATATTTTGGATCGCTCTATTTACGGCTGAGTTCAACTACAAATGTTGAAAATTTTATGTAAACTTTCTCTTTCGTTTTTGAGATTCCTGTATATGAAAAAAAGAGAGAATGGAACTATGTAAATATATATTTGCCAGACGGGGTACGGATTGCCGCCTGCATAAGGTTGAGTCAATCTTAGACGTCATTTTGGCTTGTTCAAACAATATGTGGTGTTAAAATGGTTTGTGCAGTACATTTGGATACAGCAAAATTTAGCTACAATGAAATTTTGTTTAAATGATTTCAAATTTATACCAATGTAGTCCCCATTTCCACATCTAAACTATCCTGTTGGCATCAAAACATATTTTCGAAATCAAAGTTAAATCAAAGACAAAGTCATATTTACAAAAGTGAGAGAGCCATTTGTTATAATATAAAGAGTTGAAGGCCTACATTCGGAAAATAGCAAAACATGTTTTGAACCAGTTCGGTACGATAAGACATTTTTTAGCGCTCCCCCACGTAGAAGGGTCAGGTGCTTCGTTTTTTTTTTGTGCTCAAAATCCTTCCGATGAATTTTAGTTATTAATCATGAGAATTGCAAGTGGATTTCAAGAATCTTGGGCGACCACCACCAAGGAAAAATCATGTGAATTTTCATATCATTCCAAGCAGTTCAATAGCCTTGAAGAGCTGATCCGCCTGCAATCAGTCTTCAAACATCAACAGCCAGTTAAATTTCTCCATTATCTTCCAACAGGTCACGTGATCGGTACGCTGTGATAATGCCGATCACGTGACCCGTACGAATAGCAACGAGAAATTGAATCGGCAGTTGAGATTTGAAGACTGTTTGCTGACACATCAGCTTCTCATGGCGCCCAAATTCTTTGCCGAACTAGATAAAAGTAATGGTCAGGGAGTGGGGAGGTGTTGTTTTATTGCCGGATAGAGCTATACGGCCCATGGGCATGATGGAGCCTTGTTGTCCGGGACTGTACATGTAAATTCAATAAGAGGAAGCACGGCTGAGTAGGAACGGACGAAGCCATTAAAACTTGGCTAGTATCTGAGTGCATGATACCAATATCTGTTTCATGAATAACAAAAATGCATACAAATTTAACCAGGACCTGACAGGGGCTTGTTACCGCTGTTAATTTTATTGATTGGGGGAAGGTCGAACGGTAATACTCCTCCCCCGCCAAATAAACCTAAATAACCAAATAACATCGCTAACGAGCCCCTGGGGAGGACCAAACATTTCTATAGAACTGAAACAGTATCAGAATATTACATTAACTTGGGATTACAAAACTATCGTTTTAAATAATACACTTGGAAACAGGTATATTAATTATATTTTAACTAGTGATGGGTATGACTAATCCATACACGTGTTATACGGAAATATTTACAACGGAAATTTCCTTTGCTAGCCACGAGACTACGTGTAGGTCGCCTGTCCCCAGTGTACCCCAGTCCCCGCTACGTTACTGCTTGTATAATGTAAATTTTTAAATGAATTGAAAATATAAGTTTCAAACATGTGGCAGAGTGTATCCGACTACTTATAAAGTCTTTCTTAGATAATTAGATTGGAATTAGTGACCATTCTATTCCGATTGAAAAGCAATCTATTATATTGAAAAACCCAGTTTATTAGGATCTATTATAGATTGAATTTTTTGTCCACATCGGATTCATTCTGTTCTTTTTCAATGTAATAGATTGATAAAAAAATTCGATCGCATCGAAAGGTTGACATTTCAAACCAAGAAGATTGGAATTAGGGACAAAATCTAATCTTTACAGATTAAAATGTCAATCTTTCGGTTCGATTAGAATTATTTTCAATCTATTATATTGAAATAGAACTGAACGAATCTAATGTAGTTTGAAAAATCAATATAATAGATCCGAATAAACTGGGATTTTCAATATAATAGATTGATTTTCAATCAGAAAAGATTGGTCACTATTTTCAGTCTGATTATTTAAGAGAGTAATCTTGCATATAGTGAGATATCAACTGTTGGCCCTCTTCATCAACCATGCATGTATCTCAAACTGCCTTGCCGTGATAGTAAAATTTTGATTTTGAATTGAGGATCGTTCTCCGTACTGACATGTTAGATAGAGCTTCCCTTACAGCCCTTTCCGGAAAGTGTCTGGTCTGAAAGTGTCCCCTGAATAACTGCCGCTCTTTGAGGTTAGAGGTACGAAAAGCTGCTTCTCGGAAGTAGTCGCCTCGTTTTCACCTTTACCTTTAGGCACCCGCAATTATTTTGAATAATATGTTGATATAAACTATTCCAGACTATTTGTTTGAAAAACTATTCTGTTAATATTTTTTGCGTGAACTGATGGATCTTGTATTCGCGAATACATTAGAAAGTCAATTTTTAGAAAAATATAATATTTTATTACTAAAACTAATTGTTAGGGCCTTTGGTACTGACCGGAAGTTCTCTGCTCCAGCAAGGGACATAAAACCCTTTACGAATTGGACTAAATACATGGTATACACCTCAAGTACATCTCATGGACATTGCCAAAATATACCCAAGTGTAATTCACCTACATCTCAATTTTATTTCCTGCACTCCACCGAAAGAAGCATGGCTTGAATGCACCTATACCGTTATCCACTTACACCTAAGATACACCTGGTGGAAAAATAGATGATAAATTTGAGCACTATATACATAAAAATTGCTCGTCGTGTTGTCGGAAGTAATTGACAGCACAATTTTTCTTAAAACTCGCTATACAGCTGAAAGCAACATTAATTTTGTATTCCCTTCCTCTCTCTCTCTGTTCATCTACTATGTTGGCCCATCATCCTAGCCAGAATGTTACTTAAACTTACTTACACTTAAAGGTACACCCCCTGTAATACCTAGAAAAAACGTGTACCTCAACTACACCTCTAGAATTTAGGGGAAAATTCAAAGTAAAACAATGTGAACTCAATCTTTATTATTATTTTACCACCAATACACTACCAAATCAAATCCCGCTGTAACCTTCTTCACTTCAAATTATCACATCAATTATTTGCTGAGCACGGTTGTTTAGTTTACAGACAACCTATTGTTAATCTAATGCAACCTGGGGCACCTGCGCATATATAGTGAACAATTCAGATATATTAACCAAATGGATATATTAACTGTCAGTTCTCAAACACATCTGTCCCTTGTATACTATATGCTTTTGCATTGGGATCATCTGTGTTTGCAATCGGTGTTATTGTGAGTCAGTGTTGGTCCGAACTCCCACACACATACACTTTACGTGTAGGCTTTAGTAGAAGAAGTACTCATACAATAAAATGTTTGTAAAGGAGGGATGGTGTGGCTCGATCAGCTAAGAGGTGTTCACTGGAAATGAGAATACAAATCTATATTTTTGATAGAGGTACCGATCAAATCGGCTACACCTGAGGGGTACAACTCATTGAAGTATACATCTCACCGAGGTCTACTTGAGGTGCTAATTTGCTTATTTGGATACTCCTCAAGTACACCTCAAATACAGCTCAACTACACCTCATCTGTACCTCAACTACACCTCATAATATTTGAGAGTACACCTCCAAGGTAAACCTCAACTACAGTTCAAAACAGTAGGGTTGGGCAAAAAGAGATCCTTCAGCGAAACACCCAGGAAGTGTGCCTGTCCTTGGCAATTGACTTGGATTGAAATGCTATCTTCGGGCATTTTTGTTTGCCGGTTCTTCAGTACAGTGCCGAATGTCCGTCGGGGCGTGCCTGCTTTCGTGCTAATACCGGTAAAACGCTACCACTGACATTTTGAAAAACAGACCCTATCACCCATATCACCTCAAGTGCTTCACAATAGAAACTTCAGTACATTGAATCCCAGATAGTATTCCCGAGTCTGTGAGTGAGTCAAATATATTTGCTGTTCATAGATATGTGCCCGAGGCATTAAAGATTGAGCTGATTGAGCCTCCATGGCGCCATTGTATTTACCACTGATACGTCTCTTGGAGGTAAATAAATAGGTTGATAACAAGCTATCATGTAGTAAGGCTCAAGTTTGGCAAAACTCTCCATCTTGGTAAGAAATAGTGGTTTTAGTGACATCATCATGACCGCCATTTTCAATCTACCAGGATGGTTTTTTTTATGATGATGATAAATGACACGGTAATGAAGGTTTATTAAAAAAAATATAATAATAATTAAAAAAAAAAATATAGGCTGAGGTGAATAAATATGACCCAAATTAAATGATAAATGTCGAATAATAAACGTAAATCTCCTATGATCTCTCGAGACCACCATGTTGAACTTGATCTTGACAAGATGTGTCTGATGTCCTCATATGGATATATTTCGGACTGTGGGACTGTGTTTGGAGCTTCCTAGAATATAACAGCTCGCGAATCGTGCTGTAAAGAAGGGCGTATTATAAATAGGTAGCGTGAACATGGCGAAGACGGGAGGAAGTGCATAAGTACAGGGAGGACGAAAGTTCAACAGTGCTCGTGTATGCCCGAGACTCGATTATTGCCTGTTCGAATAAAAAGAGAAGCGTGCGGTTTTAATGAATTACTCAGGCTTCGAGAAGACATTCATTGCTGATAACTCGGTAAGATTATGTACCCATTGAATTACTAGCGTCTGGTCCGTCATTCATAATTAAGCCGTCGTCCAATAAAGAATATCCGCGTCCATAATCCAAAAACATATTCCGTATAACAGCATTAGCACAATTAAACAAAATCATAGTATACATAAACGTAGGCTAGTTTCCTGCAAGAGAGAAGCGGCCAACAGTTTTCAATGATGCCGACAAGACATCATGATGTTCCAAATATATCAAGTCCGTATCGCTGACCAGTATTCTTAATCCATACGATATGTATCGCCAAATTTGAGAAACTTTGAGTGGATGCGCTTGGTGGTATATCCCTGTTTTATAAGTTTCTGCAACAATGTTTTGTGACCTTGTTTAAAATCGTCACATTTAACACAGGATCTAGCAAATGATACTAGGCGAGATATAGCTACATGCCTGTTCTGAATGTGAATATGGGTCGGTAGACATTCTCATGAAACTTAGTGCCTGAAAACCTCTTGAAATGACGGAGAATGGGCGATAGGATGGGGTTTTTTTCAAATGACCGCGGTATCGTTTTACCATGCAATATTTCTTTTGCTTGCACATGCCTATTTAACTCCGGGTCAATAGAAACTTTGATAGGTTTTGACAAACTTTCTTCCCGATTTTACAGTATTGTAAATACGAAATCATTGCCCGCGCTGCCTGGTCTTGGCACGTCGTCACGTGACCAATGACGTCGTTTCGTGCATCCTGTAGCTGAAGATTCCGATCTCGACCGCCATAAATGAATAAGCTAACAACACGAAGAGACTCGATTTTGATACATTTATATGTTAGAGGAAGAGAAATGCCTCACTGCCCAGAATCAAAGGATTCATTTGGATTGTGAATCTGGGATTCTCAATGACGCTTTGCATGGAGGCTAACACAAACAGGCACAAAATTGACCTGAAATATTGAGCTACATGTATGATGTGAGGGTCGGTAAGAAGGATGTCTCAAATTCGATAAAAGATGTGAAAAAAATGCAACGGTGCAGTGAGGATCGAATTAAAAAAAGTAGGGACACGTGGTAATTAAACTTTTGATAAAAGGTGGGGTTTGCGGGATTATCGAGGGTTTGTAGCATGGGTGGGTTAATAAAATCACTTGAAGTTTGGGGCTGGTTGTACAGTTGTTGGAAACTGTTTGATTGATTTTCTCTTTCCTTGTTTTGTCTTTTAGGGTTCGTTCCAAGTACGGTACTCGTTAATCGGTTGCTGCTCTTGACTGTTGTGATCCTGTTCACGGATAGGTTTTGCTGTATCATCAGAGAATTTGGGACATTCGCCATCTTACTTCCTTAATAGTCAACCAAGGTATGTTCATCATATTTCCTTGTTTCCTCCATATTTCTATCGCTCTATTTGCGGTTTAATTCAACTATGAATGTTGGAAATTTTATGTAAACTTTGTCTTTCGTTTTCTAGCTCTGTGACTGTACTGGGGGCGGGGGAGTGAAAAGAAAGTAGAGATGAATCTAGCGGGGTTCGCAGGGTGCAGGGAGACGAGTAATGAGCTAGCTACCCTGCGTTTTCGATGTGGTCCATCTCGAAGTACATATAGTCAGCTATGTCCAGCAGGGATGGGATTAAACCAAGTTTGTGGAGTATTGGTGGGTTCAGTAAAATATTTGACAAGATGTACGTCATTTGATTCTCTACAGAGACTTCAGTCGATTATCGAAGCCCAGCAACGACATCAGCAAACCGGAACTAGCATATATTCATATCTCGTGTTAAACCTTGGGATAAGCAGCAATAAGGCGAGACTGGCACCAGGAAGAACTGAACCGTGCAGACGGACAACATGACCTCAAATCTGACGGGAAGCCAGGAAATCGATCTATATGTACATCAAAAAGGAACCTCTGCCAGAGTGTGCAGATTGCAGTGACGATGATATCATGGGGTCAGGTCAGAAGTCACATTTTCCCTTGAAAGCAGCGACGTAAACAAATGACTTGTACATGTATGTACACAGTAAGACTTAGCCGAGAATACTGCATATAGAGACATGTTGTGGAGTCAACCAATATCACTGAGAACGGCCCATTGTGAAGAATTGAAATGATGTTCAATGAAAGCTGACGGACTATAACACATCGTTTAGGAAGTACCGTACCAACTTTTGAGCATCTTCTGACTGGAGAGATATTTATTGCAGATTCATAGTGCATGCTGAAGCTAGAAACATCGATTTGTTGAAAAAGTGGTTGGCCTTTGACCTATAGGTTGATTTGACGCACATTTATCAGTTATATATTTTTTGCAGTCCCTCAGAGAAATTACACCAGAGAATGTCGCCCAAAACTGGATCTTTGATTCTCATCGGAATCATTTTCTGTTTCTCCAATTGGCCGATTACATCCAATGCATCGACGACAAAAACGGTCTGTCCAATAGGTTGCAGCTGCTCCAGGAAAGATAATATTTATTGGTTGAAGAATTATTATTTCCATAAGCTAATATCCACATATGTGCATAAGCCAAAATCCACATATGGGCATACTTCCAGTACCCAATCAATAGAATATTCTGACCCGGTTGATATTTCTTGCAGAATTACAGTGGGGACTTTAGTCATCGGAGAACAATTTGAAAAACTGTTCTCCCTCTTCACCTTGAGCACTACACCGATCCTCATGTCCCTGGAGTGCACAGGAAATAGCTCTGTTTTATGGAACACCTCAGATATTTTGTTGGAGTGGCTTCACGTAAAAAATTGCTACAATATTCTCCCGGTAAGGCTTGCGGGGTCGTTTTTCTCATTGTTTGGACCTTCCATGACGAATATATCGTTAGAAAACACGGGTGGTGTGACGATTAACTGTTCTCAGTTGGAGCTTTTTAGACAGATACATTCGATAAAAATAGTTCAGAATAAACTGACTTACCTACCAAGCTGCTTATTTCGACCTTCACTTGTGCATGTGAATCTCAGCGAAAACAATATCAGCGACTTGTCGGAGATAGAGTTTCCAACGTATGTTGACAGCAACAAACTTAAGTCATTGGATCTTTGTGGTAATGATTTAAAGCAGCTTCATCAATTCACCAATTTGAGTATCCTGTCTCTTCGTTTGTGTCGAAATTCTATCAAAGAGCTTCACGAGAAAACGTTTGCGAGACTAGAGTCGCTGCAATCCATTGATCTTAGCTGGAACCAAATAGTCTCCATAGAATCGGGAATCTTCAGTTCCCAAAGATTTCTATCTTATCTTAATCTGAAGCACAACAGCCTCATTTCTCTGTGACCGGATCAGAGTCCTATTTGTGCAAGTTATGTCGATGTCAGGCATAATCAATTAAAATATCCGCCGTTCAGTTCTCATAAATTTGAGACAGGATCAGCTATTACTATCATTGCTGGAAACAATCCTTATGTCTGTGACTGTAATGCAAGCTCATACCAAAACTTCTTCCTTAACGGTCAAAAGAAGGATTTGTACATTCAGAAGAATGAGAATGGTGGACCCTCCTTCCATGTGCGGGGTTATCCCAAGCAGCTGTTTCTTAATGCGTCTGATCTACAATGTTTCTATCCTGCTGACCTTCAAGGTAGAATTACAAGCGTCTAGTCCGTCATTCACAATCCAGCCGCCGTCCATTAGAGAACATCCGCGTCCACAACCCAAAGACCTATTCCATTTTCCACATAACAGTATTAGCACCAAATTCAAAAAGACAATCATAGTATACATAAACATAGGCTTGTTTCCTGCAAGAGAGAAGCGGTCAACAGTTTTCAATGATGCCGGCAAGACAAGTGACATTGTCTTCAACACGAGCTGCCCGATTTTTCAGGACTGCCCGGCGTTATGCAAATGTTCATTCATGAAAGAAGAAAAGAAAACAATCATTCAATGCTCTTCGCAAAACCTCACATCTTTGCCCAATACCGCACCACCTGGAATCCTTGAGTTAAACTTCAGTGACAATCAAATAACAACGTTATCGGTCAAAGACTATCTGAAACAAGCTCGTATTTTAATTTTAAGCCGAAACGCTTTGGTTTCTGTGTCTCCGGGGGTGTTTGACCAACTCGCGCAACTGATAATATTGGCTCTCGACTTCAATAGCCTTGTGGTGTTACCAGAGGCACTCGCACATTTTCCTTTGAGGCAGACTTTTACCTTACTTTTGAATGGAAATCCCTGGCGATGTGACTGTGATTCTTTGTAGCTGTCACACTGGCTGTCGAGAAACAAAGAAATTATCTCTCACGAAGACGATACCACGTGTTCAAATCCTCCTGATCTGGTTGGACAACTACTGTCTCAAATGACAGACGAAGATTTGCAGTGTCTTTCAACTTCTTATTTTGCCCTCGCTATCGCTTCGGGGATTCTGGGATTTTTGACACTGGTTCTTGTTTCTGTGTTTTATCGCTACCGTCTGGAAACTAAAGTGTTTCTACATACCAAGTTCGACATTCGTCCATTCGATAGAAAACAGAACGTGAAAGAAGGAGAAATGGGAGAGGAAAAAGTGTTCGACGTTTTCATATCCTATTGTGCGCAAGATGAAGGCTGGGTCATGGAGACTCTGGTGCATAGACTAGAGGCTACAAAGCCGCCATTCAAACTGTGTATTCACCACAAGGATTTTGTTATCGGAGACCCTATTGCAGACAACATCATCATGGCCACTAGCAAGAGCCATGCCACGGTAATGGTCCTCTCCAAAGGCTTTGTGGAAAGTGAATGGTGCATCTTTGAGTTCCAACGAGCGCATCTCGAAATGATAAAAGATCACAAATGCCGCTTGGTGGCGCTGCTACTTGACGATATCAAAGCGGAACAGTTGCCGCTGGATCTGGAAACATACCTGAAGACCAATACTTACCTTGAAATAGGAGACAGATGGTTTTGGCCCAAACTGATGTATGCTCTACCAGACCCCAGTGTGGAAAGAGCCAGTGAACGGGATATTCTTACGAAAGACATGATAAATCTATAGAATCATGTCTCGACATATGCGGAAATATAGATTGCCCTAAAGTAAGCAATTTAACATAATCCTCTCATTCATTATAACCATATATGAAATGAGTAGAAAGGAAAGGACCGATTGTCGCGCATTGACCTACTTTGCGGGCTGTGGGTTGTGGGCAAAAGTCAAGGGAGCAGCATGTATCTTATGATTAGAGGATGTGCCTGTGTTTTTTATGAGATAAAATACAAATTTTTGTCCAAATTATGAGGTTTTGGACTTTGTAAATGATAATTTATTTTGTTCAGTGTTCACAACAGAATGTAATGATATCAGAAATGGCCGCTTTGATGACGTCACAGAGATGTTATCTTCTCTGAAGGTACTCCCCTGATTAATTACATTGGGATTAGTGACCAATCTATTCCGATTGAAAATCAATCTATTATATTGAAAATCCCATTTTATTAGCATCTATTAGATAGAGTTTTCGGTCTACAGTAGATTCGTTCTGTTCTTTTTCAATCTAATAGATTGAAAATAATTTCAATCGAACCGAAAGATTGACATTTTAATCTTGTCCCCAATTCCAACATTTTAACACTTATCGAACGCGTAAAAATGTTCATCTCTGACAAGTTCTATAGGTTGTTGGAATAAGTTGGAATGATGTTATGAAATTCCTCAACTGGTTCATTTTGAACAATAGTGGAAAGAATCCACAACGCCAAGTATTTCAACAATCGAAAAATATGGTTGGAGGGCACTGAACACGCATGTTCATATTGACGTTCAGAACACCCACAGAACACCATATCGTGTTAAAGACCAAACACTGTTATCCGAACACTAGAGAACATGCATGAGCACGAGTGTTCACATGAAAAACAAGTGTTCAATCATGCGAAAAAGTGTTCAAAAGTACACACTTCATACTGAAAACAAATTTTTCATAATTCCAGTATTCGACACTGGGGGGTATCGTGGGCACTTTATTTCATTGTTTTATTTGAGACGACAATTTTTATTTTTTGTCAATCAGGAGATTGATAATACTTCAGCGACATATTTAAAAACAAATATGTTTTCATAATATTTTTCTGACTTGAACACTTTTACATGTTGGAAATGTGTTTAAAAATAGTGTCCATTTGATGTTCAGGACATGCAGACTTTTTCGCAGTGTATATCAGGTCTTCTTAAGGTAACTGCAGATGTGAAAATAAACGGTGCCGAACTGTCGCGTACCGAAATGTCACGTGCCGAAATTCTGTGAATACTATGGAGTTATAGCAACATATGTTGCCACACTGCTTCACGCATATTTGAAAAGGTATATGACAAGGTATGGAATCTCGTTTCTAACTGAATGAAAACTAATTTCACCTGGCTGAGAACTATAGTTTTCACTCAGGTGGAAACTTGGAGAGGTTTCCACTCAGTTGGAATATTTTACCCATAACCAGGGTAAAAATTTTTCCGCCCACGTCCAGCTGAAAACTGCCAAACATTTGATGGTTTTCCTTTCCTGTAGTATACCTGTAAACACGTTTCACTTTGGCTGTATATAGTGTTTTACTTCAATTGCAGGCATTCCGACTTCATGGCGGCAAAACTGTTCCTTCAGCTAATCATGGTGTGTATTGTCAGCGGCACAACCCAGCCCAATTCTGAGAATGCTATTTGCCCTTCAGGCTACAATTTGTTGATAAGGTACAGATTACAAATCTTCACAAATCTGACATGTCAAGTAAGAGCGGAAAGTTCTGTGGAATCGATTGTGTCAAAGGCCGATTCGGGTTTTGCAATATTCATAGCCACATTTGTTTGCGGTGAAAACGTGACGCTTAACTTCGATGCTTATACGAAACCTTTCCTATTTCTGAAGATAGATGGGTGTAACGTTTCGACTGCTTCGGAGCGCTTCACTTTCCCGATCAATAAGTTTCTATCATTCCTAACAATAAATAACATCAAAGGAGACTGGTTGAACAAACTCAGTCTCGAAAACCTCCAAAACCTCTTTGTACTGGGTCTGACCAACTGTACCTTGAAGACCCTTCCAGTTATATGGACAAATGCATCTTTGCCTGACTTGGCAATTCTTGACTTGCGACACAATGATTTTGATCTGCAGGAATTCGACTGCAAATTCGGTGGGTATGCGATTAAATTATTGAAACACTATATATTAGTGAGCATGCCGCAATGCAAATTGTTAACTTGGTCGAATGTGCACGAGATGACGAGAATATATGAAGAACAATTTAAGCATGAAGTTAACAAAATTTTCAGTAAGCAAACATCTCAAGTTTTGGCGCTACTCAATCTAACCGAGATACAGGAATTCTCCCTATATAGGAACGCTAACATGACTATACTTGATCTGAGTCATAAGAGATTAACAAACGTCACGGCGAGTACGTTTTAAACAGTTGACAAGAGTAATGTACTAGAAATACTTAACCTGAGTTCTAATCAAATCACGTCCATTGAATATGGCAGTCTGGACGTTTTCCCTTGTCTCTCGTATATCGATTTAAGTCATAATCTATTGAAAAAGTTTGATCGTGAATTTTCCCCAGTGATCATGTATCTTGACGTGACAATTGATCTTAGATATAACAGAATGAAGTACCCGCCCTTCCATAGCATGTCTTACGATGGTCCTCATTCCATCTCGGCAATGGCTGCCGGGAATCCATTCTCTTGCGATTGTAGTATTTTGGAATTTATCCCGATATACAGCAAACTGATTGCTTCTAGTTCTAACCTTCCAGACGCAAAACAACAACTAACACGCTTTAACGCGGCAAGCCGGTTCCCGGATGCTAAGGAGTATCTCTGCGATGCTCCATACTATTCAACAGGACAAAGGGTACATCAGTGCCTGCCCAGTCGTGGACAATTGTCCATCAGCTTGTCGGTGCAGCCGCGTCAATGATCACGTGACTGTGAACTGTGAAGACGCGAGACTTGGGTCCCTTCCCAATCAACTTCCAAGTGCTAAAGCGTTGAGCATTAATCTAAGAAACAACAGTATAAAAGTTGTTGGTTATAGGCAATATTTCAACCGTACCAAAGACATCGATTTAAGCTACAATGAGATCACAAACGTGACCAATGCCGGTATCGATGCACTAATAACTCGAATACCACAAATTCTGCTTCATTCGAACCGATTGAGTCGTCTTCCTGACTCGTCTAAAAATCTCAGAGTAGAAAACATCTCGTTTCTAACGTTACATGACAATCCATGGCAATGTTCTTGTAAAACGATCTGGATGACAGCATGGTTACACTCCATGGGAGATCATCTTTCACGAGTTTCCTACATCAAATGCGTTAATGATCCTTTTAAGGGGATTCCAGTCGTGGATGTGAATGAGGCAGACATGCACTGTGAATCGCCGAGCTATATTACCACCGCCATTGCTTTGGCAATAACGTTCGCCATCTTGATATTGCTTGTGGTCTTTGTGATCGTTTACCGTCTGGAAATCAAGGTCCTACTGTACGCGCGTTTTCAGTGGCCTATACTGAAGAAGAACGATGCAGCTGGAAATTTACCGTTTGACGTATTTCTGTCATTCAGCCAGCACGACTACAAATGGATCGTACACACTCTAACCCCTTATCTGGAGAATAGAAATCCTCCATATAAACTATGTATTCATGATAGATTACAAGCGTCTAGTCCGTCATTCATAATCCAGCCGTCGTCCATTAGAGAATTTCCTGTCGGGGAACCAATAGCGGAATCCATCAGTAGAGCCATTCAAGAAAGTCGTTGTACCCTAATGTATGTCACAAACGCCTTCCTCCGGAGCGAGTGGTGCATTTACGAGTTTAAAACTGCTCATCAACATCTGCTCGAGACCGGGGACAGTAAAGTCGTCATGATTTTACAGGAGAACGTCGACACTCGTGGCTTAGACAAAACACTCACGGCCTATGTGAAAACGCATACGTACATTCGATTCACAGATAAATTATTTTGGGAAAAACTCTTATACGCATTACCGAAAATACCCGAAGAAATAAGAGCATGATTCAATAGATGCGCTAAAAACAGGTTACGGGAATCCCGCTCTTTAAAATGGAGGTAAAAAGGGTCGTTTTCGCTCAATAAATCAGTTCACATAATGAATTCACCAAAATCCTCTTGAGGCGCATGCAGACAAATCTATCCGCATTAAATGGTAGTAAAAAGTAAATTGCCATCTATCTAATTTGCATAATAATAGGCGAAACATCCTTTGCGCTGTTTAAACAACATTGGCTGGTTCTTTACATGGCAAATTAATTTTATGACATGGAACAATAGCTAAATCAATGCGCTTGAAATTTTGATGCATTGGTTAAGAAGAAATCGAAAGTTTTGAGCAAAAACAACCTTTTTTACCTCCATTTTAGAGAGCGGGATGGCCCTAACCTGTACAACGTCTGAGAACATTAGGCGCTAAAAATAAGAGCAAAAGGAACTTTGGGTAATGGTAATGTTTTGATGGTCCTATCTGTGACGTTTTATTATGAAGATTTTCAACAGAGATTAAAAACTGAACATGGAAAAGCCGTTTAGAAATGCCACAACGCAACAGAAGGCACCCGAGGTCTATAAAAGAGACATGCAAATATGCAACAATACTTCATAAACGATTGCAACCTGACCCATAATGCAACAAATCATTTTTGCATAGGAAACTTACATTAGCGTATTATTTTTGCGGGGCTGGTCAGTTATTAATCATGCAGTATGACAGATAATTATTATACCCTCCCTCTTCTCTCTCGTTGCCCTTTATATTATGAAAGTCCACCCGTGAAAACAGCTGAACTCGAGAGCGGAAATTGATCATTACCTGAACCTCGATTCCAACGATTTTTTTAATCATTCATGAGTGAGACCCATCCTGACATACTTTCTCCCAAACATCTCAACCTCCAAACAGGGTTAACTCCCCTTCTGCCAGTCGATCGATCGCAGTTATCGACACTCAACTTTTTTTACAGAGTATATTCAGTTTAATTAATATAATTCCTGTTGATTATTTGGTATTTTTTGCCGGTTTGAAAAGTCTCTATGAAGGTGAAATACGTTGTTTAATACATTTTGATTTCTTCGTCATATACGCTTAACACTATGTTGAAATAACTCCTTAATGGTGTCCACAGTGACTGCTCTTTCAAATATAGTCCCTGTGTACACCTTTAAAGTGTTGTCTGCACACTTTAATTTTAAGCGTGTACTATACACGAGTTATAGTTTTTTCCTCAGTCATGCGTCTGACACACTCAATTTGCATGTCAGTCCAGGACGACTTATTTATTTGGACGGCACGACTCTATCCCATAATCAGGCACTAAAACAGTCACTTCCCACTCTCCGTCCTCCATTTTTAATAAGTTTGGCAGAAGCTTGATAGCCCTGGGGAGCTAATATCTCTGTAATTTGTTTTCAAAAACTAACGGACGAATGAACGCTACAAACAGTTTGATTTTTGAGGACGGACCACAGAAACCTCAGTTCCTCGCGGCTATCATACTGTTTGCCGACTGAAAATAAAACTAGGGACAGAAAGTGGTAAGAGATTGCTTTATTGCCAAATAGAGCCGTGTCAATAGTGATGTCTTTGTGTATGGTGGGATTAACAAATGTCAATAACATGTAACGATGTCAGCTGTTGTTTTATTGTTCCACCGTTTAGTATAAATGTTTGAAATATAGCCTACATATATTATCCATCAAGTTAAATTTTGCTATCATTGATTGAGCATTACAACCGAGTCATGAATTGATATTTGGTATAGTAAACCCTCATTATCACGACCACGTTGTTCTGGGTAGATTTGTCCTTTTTCATGAAGTTTCTATAATAATGTATACAGTCGGGGCTGTTAGGGCATAAAAGGGACTGCTTGGTTCAGATTCTTCCAAAAGCACCAAATTTGGCCCATATGTCGCCCATACCATACCTTTTCGATTTTTGACGGGCGCCAAGGTAGTCGCCCCCTGGGGCCGCCATATTGGCGAAATTCATTATGGCCGCCACCCGGGTTAGAGGTCAGTCAATAAAATGGCTAGAATCATGAATAATACAACTTTTTAGTGGTTATCGGAGTCGGGAAATCTGATTCTGATCTTATTTCAACGATTTGAGGTCAAGGTCACCCTGAAGGTCATTTTTGGGTCAAATTCGTCATTTTTAGTGGTTTTTAGTCGAGATATACAAACTAACTCATTTTATCGATTTTCGGGGTTGAGTAACCCGAATCTGGCCATATTTTGACAATTTGAGGCAATATTGCATGTGAGGTTCATGACAGATGTCCCCCGAAACAGAGGTCAACCGGAGGTCAATTATAGGAAACATCAAAAGGGCTAGAATCACAAATAATACCATAGGACTTTGCGGCATCGGAGAATTAGATTCTGATCTTATTTTGACGATTTGAGGTCATGGTCACCTCATTTGAGAATTAAAGGTCAAAGATCAACAGTTGCTACTAAAAACAATCGAAAGAAGATTATTCAGGAACAAATGTTACTAAAATACTTCGGAGATGACATCTGCTGACAAAATGCTATAACCATGCCGCTACGTGCATTTAAATGTTCAAAATACAAAACAAAGACCGCTTAAGCAACAGTATACCAATGATTACTTTTACTACCTATGCATTCTGGCTTGCGCTCTATGATGCCAGCAATAAATAATACTTGTCATCATCGCCCAAGTTATTAACGCACCCGCCTTCGCATTTGCAGAGGGTCATGTATCGGACATCGGCACAGTTGCATTTGCACCTTCCCGTACATGCCTTGAGTCAGCCTCAGTGCATGAGAATGGCATATGCCATAGAAGTGTCGCTGACAGTGGTCCATAGCGGTTGCCATGTACTGGTGCAATCTTTGTGCCAGCTCCACTCACTGAAGTCAGCGATTCCCTGCTGGAGTGAAGCAACTCGCTTGCAGCAGCGCTCGCTTCACATGCTGCAAAAGCGCGGCTTGGGAGGTGGGATGTTTTCCAGCGATCTGGTTGCAGTGGTGAAGAGGTGATGCTTGGCCTCATTGACACCGGCTGCATCACATCCCTTGCTGTACATGAGTACGATGAAGCACCCCGTTAAGCTATGAAAGAGAGGTAGTGCCACGAACTTTGACGGACCAAGATCGGAACAGATGGTTTGGACTGGAATGCCACAATACTTTTTCCTGAACCCCTAAAATCCCGAAGTATGAATGGATCAGCGGCTTCTTAAAAGATGTTAACAAAAAGGAGCCGTTCTCATTCATCAGCACACAGATGTCCAAGACTGACATGAGCGGAAAGCTCCTTCTGTGTACCCGTTTTGAGTCCGTGTTCTTCAACAGGCGTTATGACCTCACAATACTTCAACCGTGCAACCATTCCGAGGCGGACACTAGGGTCCTCCTGCATCTAGCACATGCCACGGAGAAGGGTCATACAACAGCCTATGTTCGCACGATGGACAGCGATGTCCGGTCTATCGGAACTCTTGGTGGACTTCGGTACTGGAAAGAAATATTGTGACATTCAGTCCATACCGTTTGTTCCGATCTCGGTCCGTCAAATCCTTGGCACTACCCCTCTTCCACAGCCTTAATGGGTGCGACCCGACTTCACAGTTCCTTGATAGCGCAAGCCAGAAGGTATAAATACCAATAATCATTGGTATATTGTTGCTAAGGCGGTCTTTGTATTGTATTTCGAACATTTAAATACACATAGCGGCGTAGCGGCATAGTTATAGCATTTTGTCAGCAGATGTCATCTCCGGAGTATTGTAATATAATTTGTTCCTGAATACTCTTCGTTCGATTGTTCTTAGTGGTAACTGTTGATCTTTGACCTTTGACCCCAAAATGGGTTGACCTCAAATCTTCAAAATAGGATCAGAATCGGAGAATGCCACAAACCTCTATGGTATTATTTGTGATTCTTTTGGTGTTATACCTACAATTGACCTCTGGTTCGGATGACCTCTATCGCGACTCTCAAATGAAATATTGCCCCGAATCGCCAAAATAAGGCCAGATTAGGGTTACTCAACCCTGGAAACCAATAGAATGAGGCAGTTTATATATCTGGCCCCAAAACCACTGATAATGGCGAATTTGTCCCCAAAATGCCCTTTAGGGTGACCTTAAAGGTTACCTTGACCTAAAATCGTTGAAATAAGATCACAATCAGATTCTCCGACCCAAAAACCACTAAAAAGTGCTATTATTCACATTTCTAGCCCTTTTAGTTATTCAACTATAACCAGGATGGCGACCATATTGAATTTCGCCGAATATGGCGGCCCTAGGGGGCGCCCGTCTTGGCGCCCGTCAAAAATCGAAATAGTATGGTATGGGCGACATATGGGCCAAATTTGGTGCTTTTGGAAGAATGTGAACCAAAATATCCCTAACAGCCCCCACTAATAGAGAATAAGTGTATTTAGGCACATTTTTTTCTGTAATCTTCGCCGTTTTAATGGATATTCTGTTGTAGCGAATTTCGTTATAATGAATGTTCACTGTATATGATTTATGGTTTTAAATAATGTATACTTTGGGCAAATTCTGATGTATCATAAATTGTTATACAATCTCTGGTAAAAAAAAAAGAAGCAAAAAAAATCTCTGTATTAGCTGTACATTTTAGCTTCGTTTGCAAAGTTTATAGACACTCAAGTTTTTTCCATAGTATATTCCATACAATTAGCATAATTCCTTTTTATTTCTTGATATTATATTAGTGTTTAGTTATTTTGAAAAGTCTATAGAGGCGAAGTATGTTGTTTAATACATTTAAGTGAATTTGTTCACCGTATACGCTTAATACTATGTTGGAATAACTCTTTAAGGGTGTCACCAGTGACTGCTCTTTCAAATATAGTCCCTGTGTACACCTTTAGAAGGTTGTCTGCCCACTTTAATTTACAGTTTTTTTCCTTCATCACCCAAAATCCTCAGGTCCCGGTCACTCATCAGTCATGCGTCTGACACACTCAATTTGCATGTCCGTCCAGTACGACTTATTTATTTACACCGTAAGACTCTATCAGGCACTAAAACAGACCTTTCCCACTCTCTGCCCACTCTCTGCCCACTATTTTTATTGAGATTGGCAGAAAGATTGATAGCCCTGGGAAGCTGATATCTCTGTAATCTGTTTTCAAAAACTAACGGACGAATAAAATAGTCAAGCGTACGTGTCACATGATCTGTACGCTACAAACAGTTTCCTGTCACTCGTTGATTTTTGAAGACGGACTACAGAAACCTCAGTTCCTCACTGCTATCAGACTGTTTGCAGGACCAGAAAGTGAGAAGAGGTTGTTTTATTGCCAAATAGAGACGTGTGAGTAGTGAGGTTTTTGTGTATGGTGGGATTAAGAAATGTAAATAATATGTGACGATGTCAGCTGTTGTTTTGTTGTTCCACAGTTTAGTATAAATGTTTGAAATGTAGCCTACATATATTAACCATCAAGTTAAATTTTGTTATCTTTGATTGAGCATTTAAAACCGAGTCATAAATCGATATTTGGTACAGTGAACCCTCATCATCACAACCACGTTGTTCTGGGTAGATTTTTCCGATATCATGAATTTTCTGCAATAATGTACAGAGAATAATTGTATTTTGGTACATTTTCTGTAATCATCGTGGTTATAATGGATATTCTGTTGTAACGAATGTCGTTATAATGAGTGTTCACTGTATACCACTGATGGTTTACTATAATGTTTACTTTGGGCAAAGTCTAATGTATCATAAATTGTTATACAATCTCTGTGAAAAAAAAAGAAGAAAAAAAATCAGTATTAGCTGTATATTTTAGCTTTGTTTGTAAAGTTTATCGACACTCAAGTTTTTTACAGAGTATATATTCCATATAATTAGTATAATTCCTGTTTATTCCTTGATATTATATCAGTGATTTGTTATTTTCAAAAGTTTCTGTTGAGGCGAAATACGTTGTTTAATACATTTCAGTGAATTTGTTCACGTATACTATGTTGAAATAACTCTTCAAGGGTATCCCCAGTGACTGCTCTTTCAAAAGTAGTCAATGTGGATCCATTTAAAAGATTGTCTGCCCACTAATGTTAAGCGTATACTATACATGAGTTATGGTTTTTCTTCATCGCCCGGTAACCCTGTTTCTGTCATTCAACCACTCGGTTGGCAATAAAACAACCCGTTCCAACTCTCTCAGATTTTTAGAGAGTATATAATGCAAAATCTGTTGTATTACAATCTCTGCAAACAAAAAGTCTCCATATTCGCTTTGTAGAATTTAACTCCGATAAGTTTATTGACATTACACCATTTATTTCTGTTCTTTTATTTCTGTCCTTGAGTGAAATTTCCCTCATTTTTTTAGAGAGTATATTCCATTAAATGAGTATAATTCATGTTACTTCCTTGTATATCCAGCTCTGTTTCCGAGAGTTTTTGATGTTATCTCGTTTTGGCTACAAAACTTTGTGCCATTTTGAAACTTATCGATAGATGAACGCTATGGTTTGATACATACAGTTGAGTTAATTTATTCCTCACACTACACGAGTTTTTTCTTCATCAAGAACGGTTCATCTGTAGCGTATTTCAATAGATCGTGAATAGATGAAGCAACGATTATCTTTGTATAAGACAGAAATATGAATTGTAAATAACATACGAAGATCTCCGCTGTTTTTTTCTAGTTCCGCTGTTTAATATACCATACATGGCCGTCAGTGGAGAGGCTCTCAGAACCAAAACATATGGTTTTTAACGCCAGCACCTTCACGGCCCTCTGACAATAAAATAGTGGCGACGCGCTATATAGACGTCATAGTAACATAGAATTATTTTCCATTTCTGTTTAACATTTGAGGGTCTAAAAATCGATTATTAGTATATTACTTATCACTTATTTCCTATATGTCCAGATGCTTATGCATTGTATGTTTTGTAACGCAGTGTTTTCATTGACTTTGTGCATTTTAATTTCATTTACAATGTTTGTCGATATTAGCAGACATATGTTTAACAGACACACGTGTTATTATTTATCGGATTTTTTCTCACGGCTTCGCTAAAATATTATAATCACCACTACCTTACTGTTATCCGGTTATAAACCATGCTGTATTTGGTTGAATAAATGCCCATTGGTGTATATATATATATCTCCATGGATTGCTGAACAATTTCTTGTTTATATTTCCGTTTTTTCTGTTGTTCTACACTGCAAACTTTTGTTGTAAATTTAACATTAATTTACTGTAGTTTTTACTGCAGCAGAGTTGTCAGTAATTTACAGAAAAAAATGTACATAAAGTATTACGAATTTTCACTAATTTACTGTAAAATTTCACTGCAGTGTATTTTGCAATATTTACTGTACATTTTACAGTAAAATACTGACAACCTAAAACTACAGTAACTTAACGTGAAATTTTGAAGTAAAAGTTTACAGTATATCTTTGCCAAGTAGCATCCTCCTTATGCAGGTCTGTATGTCCTGTAGCCCTGTTCGAAAGCGTGCTCTGTTCGTCTAAGACTTGAACGCTCTGTCAAAACTAACAACCAATGAACTAACGGCATGCGAGTGGTTCGCCATCTGTCTGGAATTCGATATGTTTCAACGAAAGTCGAATTTTTGAAGTCAGAGACAAAATGGCATGGGATGTTCCTGAATTCAAAACATACACGGATACGAACATCTGAATTCAATCAGACGAAGTATACGGCATATTGCCTGGCAGATAATTCGATCAAATATGAGCATATTCGGAGATCAAGAATACTATTCGCAAAGCCTATTATCAAGGGCAGTTCTTCGTCCTAGCGGATACGCTCTCTATCACGGCTCAACTTCACCAGACAAACCATGACTATTGGTGTAATGTTCAACGTTTGAAAATGAAACATGATTTTGTCCCAAATTTTGGCACGTGTGTACGTGTAGATGTTTCATTTTGAAGCGGCTTCATGTATCAGTTTGAAACACTTTTCATCTTCTCACGAGTTAATAACCTGTCTCCGTCAATACGAGACCTTTCTTCGGTAGGCATGCGTTCGTTTGCAACATGTGACGTCCTGCATAGTGAAACATGTATCGCATTGGTCAGTATTTCGTTAATAACGTATGTGCTGTATACAGCCTGCATGTCTGAAAATGATGCATCTTACGTTTACTATCACCCGATTGTCATAATTACTGATTGAGGCCACATGAGTAGTATAGAAAGGTGAAATCCCTTATCTAAGGGTGTGAATCGTGATGGGTTGTGACGTTACTTCCGGTCATGACGTCATTTCCAGTCACGCGAATTCCGAGTCACCGCACACGCGAAAGACGCATCGCGGGGAAATGTGGAGAAAGCACTTCAAATCAGCTGGATATCTCGTAAAAAAAAATGCGGAAAAACGGGAGTAATTGGAAGCCCGCAAATTCTGTCGTAAAAATTAGGGTGAGGGTCAGTCACGTGAGAAGTCATGCGGAGCTGACGTCACAATGACGTCACATCAGGTCACGTGACATCCGGGTCACATCTGGGTCAAAGGTCACATCCAGGTAACTTCCGGTGACCTCATTTCCTGTCACTTGACGGTCCAGCAAGAGTGATCTCCTCCTACATATACATGTAACACCTAGTGACTTAATTTACGGAGAATGCGCAAGGGCGGTTATTTTTTTTACTATGGGGTGCCGCCCCTTGTTTTCTTCATCTCCAGCTATAGAAAACGATGGGAGGAGACCAAGCGTTGAATTTTTTTGGAAAAGTTACCGTGCGCATGCGCACTGGGGAAGCAGAGCTGGGGTGGACATTTTGAAGTCCAGGTGGACCACTATTGGTCCGATTGGGTGGTGTGAGGTGTCATCGTGAAGCACTCGTGGAGGAGAGTACAACCGGATAGGTGTGGAGTGGAACTGACGTCATGCTGTGCATGCGCAGACAGGAAATTTAAGGGACGTTTGAGGGCCTGGGTGGACCATCCGTGGTCCGAATGGGTCGCGGGAGGTATCAGTGTGAAGCTCTCGTGGGGGACCATCCGACTGGGCTAGTGTGTCGTCCGTTTTCAACACTCTGCGCATGCCCAATCTGGTCGTAGTATAGAAAGCAAGCAGTTTGTTGGGTGCGTGGGGGTTTGTTGAGAGATTGATGGACCATCCGTGATCCAAATGGACCGGGGTGTCATCTTGAAGCTCTCGTGGTATAGATGTCCATGCCAGTGACGTCAACAGTAGGAGTAGTAGCGAAAGCGGGCGTTTTGGGGTGTGAAGGAAGGTGATTGAGCGATTGAAGGACCATTCTTGGTCCGAATGCGTCATGTGAGGTGTCAAAGTGAAGCCCTCGGTGTGTGGACGACGACTTGTGGGTTGTCCACGTCATCTGTGACGTCACTGGTGACATCATCAGCAGGGGTATTAGCCAAAATGGGCATCTTGGGAGTGTGAAGGAAGGAATTTGGGGTAGAGATGGACCATGTTTGATCCAAATGGCCCGGTTGGGGTATCCTAGTGAAGCTTTCGTGAGGTAGAGTCAGATTGGCGTATTTTTTATTGGAAGTCGCGCCAATCTACGCATGTGAAGTTGGGGTGTAGTAAATAGAGTGGTCATTTTGGAGGTGCTTGGGGGTGTTTTTGAGCGATTGAGGAACCATTATTTGTCCGAATGCGTGGTGTGAGGAGTCAAAGTTATGAACTCGTGGTGTAGGCTACGACTTGAGTGACATCCGCGTCATCTGTGACGTCATCAGTGGGAGTAGCAGTCAAAGTGGGATGGGGTATCCTAGTGAAGCTTTCGTGGGACAAAGTCAGACTGGCGTGTTTTTATTGGAAGTCGCGCCAATCTACGCATGTGTAGTTGGGGTGTAGCAAATAAAGTGGTCATTTTGGAGGTGCTTGGGGTGTGTTTGAGTGATTAAGGGACCATTCTTGATCCGAATGCGTCGTGTGAGGTGTCAAAGTGAATCCCTAGTGGTGTAGACCACGACTTGAGGGATGTTCACGTCATCTGTGACGTCATTGTAGACGTCATCAGTAGGAGTATTAGCCAAAGTGGGCATTTTGGGGTGTGAAGGAAGGTGTTTGGGATAGAGATGGACCATACGTGGTCCAAATGGACCGTATGAGGCCTTATTTTGAAGTTCTCTTGAGATAGCGTCGGATTGGACTGGTGTCTAGCCCGCTTTCATCATTCGGCGCATGCGCAGTCTGGTCGTTATATAGAAAGCAGGCATTTTGGAGGTGTGAATTAGGAAGGTGTTTGGGGTAGAGATGGACCATCCATGGTCCAAATGGACCGTGTGTCATCTTGTAGCTTTATTTGAGAATTTCCTGTCGTCACTGCATGCTTATCCGTTCACCTATGTACATCGTCGGGAGAGACCTCATCGGCGGAACTGACGTCATCGCACCCATGCGCACGCACCTGGTGGTGCACCCACATCCTGTGTACGGGTCCGACCCCAGCTAGGAACAGGGGAATTCTCCTCTTACTGTATGGCCATCATATCCACCCTGAGGGAGCCGAGTTGGGTATGTTTACAATTCTCGTAGGCTCTTGTCCAATCAGAAGCCGTTTGTTTAAGAAAGTTCAATCTTCGGTCGTATAGGATATGCATGCTTTTATGGACACTAACACAGTAACGCCCGCCAACACCTAGCTTAAATCTCCAACGCCTTGGTGAATTAGCCCTGTAGCTCTGATTTTTTAGATATTCCATGGAATTGTCACTAATTCATCGAAATGCAGTGACGCCCGTCATCCTTGTTGTTCTCTCATCTGACTACATCCTGACGTTAAGGCGTTAAGATAGAGCGTTATGGTGTTAACATTGGACGTTAAGACTTTGAGACGGGCGTTTACGGGCGTCACTGTATTTCGATGAATTAGTGACAATTCCATGGAAATATCTAAAAAAAAAGGAGGTTCAGGGCTCCTGCTTTCTATATTGAAGCGTTAAGCGTTACTGTCCATTAAAACAAGCGTATCATAAAGTCGTACACGGCCGCAGATTGAACTTCCCTAAAAGACGCCTTCTAATTGGATAAGAGCTTACGAGAATTGCAAACATACCCAACGCGGCTCACCCAGCGTGGGTATGATGTACTGGAGGAGATATGGCCATACAGCAAGAGAATGAGAATCCCCTGGTTCTAGCTGGATTTGAACCCGTACACATGGTGTGGGTGCACCACCCGGCGCGTGGGCATGCGTGTGATGACGTCACTTCCGCCGATGAGGTCACTCCCGACGATGTACATAGGTGAACGAATATGCATGCGTCAGGGAATTCTCAATTAAAGATGACACCCCACACGGTTTGTCTATCTCTACCCCAAACACCTTCCTTCACACCTCTAAAATGCCTGCTTTCTATATTTCCACCAGACTGCGCATGCGCAGAACAACGAAACCGGACTAGACACCAGTCCAATCCGACGTTACCCCAAGAGAACTTCAAAATAACGCCTCATACGGCTCATTTGGACCAGGGATGGTCCATCTCTACCCCAAACACTTTCCTTCACACCGTCAAATGACCACTTTGGCTACCACTCCTACTGATGACGTCATCAATGACGTCACAGATGATGTGGCCATCCCTCAAGTCGTAGTCTACACCACGAGGTCTTCACATTGACAGCTCACACGACGCAGTTGGACCAAGAATGGTCCCTCAATCGCTCAAACGCATTCCCACGCACCCCCAAAATAACCACTTCACTTACTACACATCAACTACATAGGCGCAGATTGGCGCAACTTCCAATAAAAAACACGCCAGTAGTAGTAAGAGAGCAAATTCTGTCCGAAAAATAAGGTTCAAAAAGTGAGGCTGATGACGTCACAACCGGCACTGTCCGGTCATCTCCGGTCTTGTACGGCAATGTCCGGTCATCTCCGGGAGAATATATAGCCTTTATCTGTCCTTCCGAAGCATCAATGGAATGCATGGAACACGGTACCCGACAATATCGCCATCTATTTGCCTGGCATAAATGGCAAGTGGGGAACCCCCAGATTCTCCATACAGCGGGAGAATGGAAAGGGTCCCAGCGGGAATTGAACCCGGGTCACTCTCTTCAGAAGCAGACACGCTATCCATTACACGACGAGTCAGCCCATACAAGGCAAGGTTGAAAATAGCTTATATATATCTACCAGAGGACCGATCACTATACGGCTTGGTACAGGCCCATACTGGCTCATTGGACAATGTGGATCCCATTGGAAAACACTCTCCTAGACATTTGCGGTATGGGTTGTGGGATCTTCTTTTGCACGTCTCACCACGTAGAACGCGATGGGAGGGGTCTCGAGGTTAAGCGGTGAAATTTTGTGAAAAGTTTGGGTAGGTCTGTATAGGCCCATACTGGCTCAGTGGATATGTACATATTGGGAAACCCACTCCTGGACATTTGCGGTATGGGTTGTAGAATACGATGTGGGATCTTCTTTTGGCTCACGTCTCACCACGTAAAACGCGATGGGAGGGGTCTCGAGGTTAAGCGGTGAAATTTTGTGAAAAGTTTGGGTAGGTCTGTATAGGCCCATACTGGCTCAGTGGATATGTACATATTGGGAAACCCACTCCTGGACATTTGCGGTATGGGTTGTAGAATACGATGGGGGGGTCTCGAAGTTAAGCGGCAATTTTTTTTTAAAAGTTCAGGTAGGTCTGGATAGGCCCGTACTGGCTCAGTGGACAATGTGGGTCCCACTGAGCAACCCACTCCTAAACATTTGCGGTATGGGATGTGAGATCTTGTTTTTTTCGTCTCACCACGTAGAACACGATGGAAGGGGTCTCGAGGTTAAGCGGTGAAATGTTTTGAAAAATTTAGGTAGGACTGTACAGGCCCGTACTGGCCCAGTGGATAGGTCCACACTGGAAAACCCACTCCTGGACATTTGCGATATGGGTGGTGGGATTTTGTTTTTCTCGTCTAACCACGCAGAACACGATGGGAGGGGTCTCGAAGTTAAGTGGGAATTTTTTTGAAAAGTTCAGGTAGGTCTGATGAAGTGAATAGGTCTGAATATAGGCCCATACTGGCTCAGTGGACAATGTGGGTCCCACCCCGAGAGTTTCAAGAACGACAACCTGCACATAATTACAAGCGTCTAGTTCGGCATTCAATATCCAGCCGTCGTCCATTAAAGAATTTCCGTGTTCATAATCCAAGATCGACATGCCTAGTCCTATAGATTAGTGTATAGGAGTGTAGGTGGACGCTTAGTCCCAGATACGCACCTAATCCGATCGTATATGCGTATTCTCTACTACTAATGTCGTCATTCCAATCAGTATTTTTCTTTCGCTACACTCGCTCCACATGCATCCGTGGAGCGTCTGATACACGTTAGTATACGTTAGTTGTAAACAAACCCGAGGCGGCTCCCCCATCTCGGGTGTCAGGGAGGGGATAATAAAATGTGCAATGCTCAATACGATAGTTGTTGTTGTTCATCACCCTTTCTCTCATCTGATTGCGTTATGGCTTTAAGACATTAGAGGTTAGGTGTAGATGTGTGTGCTGGGGGAAGTTACACCCCACCCGAAGGGATTCTCTGCCACCATCGTTACCACCGCCACCATTACCACCACGCTACGATAACCCACCGCCACCACTACTACCACAACCACCACCACCACCACCGTCACCACCACTATCCTAGTCAATTTGGTTCAAGGGCAAGACAGGCGTTGCGAACATGACCGGGTATAGTCAGGGGTTTTGGAGTAGTATAGCAAGTGTAAATTTATTAACATTTTTGAGGGTACGGAGGTCATTTCCGGTTAGGTAACGGCCAGCAAGAGTTATCTGCCTCTACATAAGACCCCAGTGACTTTCAATAATAATCTTCGGGGAATGCATGTTGCGGGTAGGAGTAATAGGGTGGTCATTTTTTGTTTTCTTGTGGATTTTACTATGGGGTGTGCCACCTTGTCTTTCTGTCCCGCGATGTAGGACACAATGAGAGGGGTCTCGAGGCCAGGGGTGGATTTTCGCTGAAAAGTTCAAGCAGGTCTGGGGTGGACATGTTAGTTCTATTCTGACGCAGTGGACAATGTTAGTCCCAATGAGGAACCCACTCATGAACATTTGCGATATAGGGCGTGGTCCCTTGTTTTCTCTGTCTCGAGCTGTAGAACACGATGGGAGGGGCCTAGAGGCCATCCGTTGAATTCTATTGAAAAGTTATGATGAAGCATGCGCTGTAGGCAGGCAGATCTAGGTGAACGTTTTGGGGTCTAGATGAACCCATATTGGTCCGATTGGGTCGTGTGAGGTATCAATTTGAAGCACTCCTGGGTGAGCATCCAACTGGATGCGCAGGCCCAGTAGAAAAAGTGTATTTGAATGGAGGTTTTGGGTTCGCGTTGGGCCACTATTGGCCCGATTCGGCTGTGGGAGATATCAAAGTGAAGCTCTCGTGAAGGAGCGTCCAACTGGATTGGCGTGGAGTGGAAGTAAGGCTATGGCGCATAAGCAGACCGGGAATTCTGGAGAAAAGGCACTGGAATTGACGTTTTCGGGTCGCGGTGTGCCAATATTAGCCCGATTTGGCTGCGAAAGATATCGAAGTGAAACTCTCGTGAGTCCAACTGGACTGGTGTGGAGTAAATGTAGCCCAATGGTGCGCATGTACAGGAAGAGAATGGTGGTAAAAGGGCATTGAAATTGACGTTTTGGGATCGTGGTTGGCCCATATGGGGCGTACTGAGTCGGAGAGGGTATCCATGTGAAGCGATCTTTCAGGTCGATCAAGTCATGGGTGAGTGCATGTTTTCACAGAAAAACGGACTTTACACCTGGTGAGTGATAGAAATGAGAATGTTATCGTTGTTGTTGCTGAGATAGTGTAGTCTCTCAATTACGAACAAAACTCAACGGAAGTAATCCAGTTTAGTAGTGGAGACAGCAGAAACCCAGTATATTTGCCCTGTGACCGTTGTGGAGAGTTTTACAGTAACGCCCTATCTGAACACGTTATCGCCTTAGCGCCTCATCGTAACGCTTTATCGCCCTATCTAAACGCCTTAACGCCTTATCCTAACACCTTAACGCCGTAGCATACCAGTGTTTTATCTTTCGCGCGAGATTGTACCATGGTAATACTAGCGTGTGAGTGTATGTATCAATCCATTCACATCACGGAATAAAACATGTTGAGACTTGGTGGTCCCCGATGTCGTCATCGCTCCACGCCGGAATATTGTACGGAGGTTTTGCTGGGGAAAAAAACTTTCGTAGGCCATAGCTCTAATTGTCAGGGTTAATTTTTCGTGAAATCGCTCGGTAGTAGTAAAGAAAATGGAGTTTCGGAGGTGCAATAGAGTGCGTTTGGGTCTTTTTTTTACATCCGGATACCTTGTAGAGTTACCTTCTTGTGCGTGTGTGATGGAGGAGGAGGAGGAGTAGTAGTGAGTGAGGCGTACTCAACGCCCATGAAGGCGTGCGCAGCGCCCGTCTAACGATGGTGAGTGAGTGAGTGAGTGTGAGTGTGTGTGAGTGAGTGAGTGAGCGGTTATATAAGGTCGTTTGTAAACCATTAGTTTCGGTCTGTAACTACCACTGGCGTCCTAACGCCGTGATGTAGACAGATGAGAGAGCAACAACAACAAGAATGAGAAGTCAATCATTTTATTATCCCTGCCAGCACATCATATCCGCGCTGGGGGAGCCGCGTTGGGTATTTTTGCAATTCTCTTAGGCTCTTGTCCAATCAGAAATTGCCACTTCAGAAAATTCAATTATCGGCCATGTTCGCTCTCATCCGTTTGTCCTAAGCGTCTTCGGGCAATCCAGAATACTCTTCCATTGGTAAGCAGGAAAGGACGGTGAAAGGGCTCATAGAGAATGGGACCAATCTCGATCGGCTCTTCAATTCGGGGCGGCGGATAGACCTCTATGGGTTCTTCAATTCAAAGACGCATCTCCATGGGAACTGAAATATCTGGTCTCGAGAGTGGGAGCGTGATCCGTGAATGACACTTTGGTGACGCCTTAATTGACTCGGATGCTTTCAGGATAAATATCACACTCTGCACGTGTATGCGTGGGTACTTCGAGGCGTGCACGTGTGTGACGAGGTAAACAGTTCAGGCGATGAAAGGGCTTCGATCAAGTCGTACACGTCAACATCGTTGTAGAGTGTATGTTGAATGGAAAGTCAACAGTGCACGTCTTTAGTATACGCTTGCTTTTATGGACAGTAACGCTCGTCAACGCCTAGATTAGCGCTTCAACGTCCTGGTGAAATGGCTCAGAAGTTCTGATTTTCTAGATATTCCATGGAATTGGCACCAATTCCTCGAAATGCAGTGACACCCGTCAACGCCCTATCTTTACGCCTTAACGCCTGTCTCAAAGCCTTAACGCCCTTTACTCAAATGCCTTAACGCCTCATCTTAACGCTCCACCCGGAAGTGACGTCATCGAGCGCATAAGAGCGCTGAGCTATTGGAGTCGGGGGTCTAGGAGCACGGAGCTCGAAAATGACGTCCTCGCACGCGCCGCACCTGTGGTGCACCCTCTACCCTAAGTCCGTAAGGCATAGGGTACACCACGCAAAAAGGGTACAATCTCACACAAAAGATATAACACTGGTATGCTACGGCGTTAAGGCGTCATGATAAGGCGCTAAAGCGTTCAGATAGGGCGTTAAGGCGTTACGATAAAGCGTTATGTCGTTGAGGCATTCAGATAGGGCGTTAATGCGTTACTGTAAACTCTCCACAAAGGTCACAGGTCAAATATACAGGGTTTCTGCTTTCTCTACTACTAAACTATTTCCCTTGAAAGCCCCAAAAGCCTTTTTTCGAAATTGAGAGACTAAACCATCTCAACAGTAACAACAACAACAACAACAACATTATCATTTCTATGACCTACCAGGTGTAAACTCCGTATTTTTTCTGTGAAAACATGCATCCACCAACGCCTTTATCAGCCTGGAGGAGCGCTTCACATGGATACCTTCCCAGTCCGCCTACTATGGGCCCACCTCGACCACAAAACGTCCATTCCAATGCCCTTTCTCCACCATTCCCTGCCTGAAAAAGCTCACCATTGCGCTACTTTTACTCCACACCAGTACAGTAGGACGCTATTTCACGAGAGATTCAAGTTGATACCTCCCGCAGCCCAAATCGGGCCAATATTGGCCCCCCACGACCCGAAAACATTCATTCCAGTGCATTTTCCCAACAACTCCCGGCCGGCGCATGCGGGCCATAGCCTTACTTCCACTCCTCACCCATCCAGTTGGACGCTCCTTCACGAGAGCTCCACTTTGATATCTCCGACAGCCCAATCGGGTCAATAGTAGCACAACGCGACTAGAAAATCCATTCAAATACGTCTTTTCTATTGCGCATGCGCAGACACACTATATTTCCACCCCACACCCATTCAGTTGGACGCTCCCTACTAGTGCTTCAAGCTGATACCTCACACGACCCAATCGGACCTTCATGGGTTCACCTAGACCGCAAAACGCCCACCGCGATCTACCTGCCTACTGCGCATGCGTCATGTTGGCATTGTGGAAAGTTGATGCTGGGTCGACGTCGGGCCTTACAGACTAATCTTTTGAGTTAGATACCGTCTTTTTCATCTGACGACGATACAGCTCACCAATCCCCAGTGTTCGAGTTGTCACGGCGACACAGCTCACCAATTACCAATATACGAGTTGTCAGAGCTCTCTAGATTTGTATCTAATACCGCTTATGCCGGTGCTAGGGGCCGAGTGGTCATGTCATCCAAGCTGCCAAATGAACAGGTACAATAAAAGCGTACCTGAGATACAACACATATCACGAATAGTTAGATTATTGATATATGCTTTAGAATAGGTTTACCAGAAGACTATACTGTGAAGTCATGTGGCTTTATCAGTATGCCGGCACCTCTTCCGACTTCCCTTATATACGTTGTAATTTTTACCTGTATATGGCGAGATTCTGCTGGTGGACGTTTCGTCCCCGAGGCCCGCCCCCTGTACAGACCTTTTGGTCTTGGATATATGTTGGCATTGTGGGAAGTTGATGCTGGGTCGACATCGACCCTTACAGACTAGTCTTTTGTGTTAAATGCCGTCATTTTCATCTGACGACGATACAGCCCACCAATCCCCAATGTACGAGTTTTCACAGCGACACAGCTCACCAATTACCAATATACGAGTTGGCAAAGCATTTCCATCATAGCTTTCTAGATTTGTATCTAATACCGCTTATGCCGGTGCTAGAGGCCGTGTGGTCATGTCATCCAAGTTGCCACATGAACAGGTACAATAAAAGCGTACCTGAGATACAACACATATCACGAATGGGGAGATTCTTGGTATATGCTTTAGAATAGGTTTACCAGGAGACTACTGTGAAGTCATGTGGCTCTGTCAGTATGTCGGAACCTCTTCCCACTTCCCTTATATGCGTTGTAATCAAAACTTTTGAATAGATTTCAACGCACGGCCTCGAGATCCCTCTCATCGTGTGGGATGAGACAGGGAAAACAAGGGGCCGCACCTCAGACCACAGATGTCCACGAGTGGATTCTCCATTGGGACTTGTGGGCAAAAAATATATGAAATATGGACGAAATCTTCGAAAAACGCTGTATTCTGGGGGCACCTCATATAACCCAAGAAGATAAACTAGTCATACAGGTTAAGCAGATTTTTTAAGAGGTTACAGCAAAAACTGTGGATGTGGGGGGGGGCACATGCTAGGTAGCCCACAAAATGGTTACGTGTGCATGCCCACCAATTCACTCTCTTGACCATCCACCCCTTTCAAAGAAAAGCCTTTTACTTCAAAATTTCACGTTAAGTTACTGTAGTTTTAGGTTGTCAGTATTTTACTGTAAAATGTACAGTAAATATTGCAAAATACACTGCAGTGAAATTTTACAGTAAATTAGAGAAAATTCGTAATACTTTATGTACATTTTTTTCTGTAAATTACTGGCAACTCTGCTGCAGTAAAAACTACAGTAAATTAATGTTAAATTTACACCAAAAGTTTGCAGTGTAGAACAACAGAAAAAACGGAAATATAAACAAGAAATTGTTCAGCAATCCATGGAGATATATATATATACACCAATGGGCATTTATTCAACCAAATACAGCATGGTTTATAACCGGATAACAGTAAGGTAGTGGTGATTATAATATTTTAGCGAAGCCGTGAGAAAAAATCCGATAAATAATAACACGTGTGTCTGTTAAACATATGTCTGCTAATATTGACAAACATTGTAAATGAAATTAAAATGCACAAAGTCAATGAAAACACTGCGTTACAAAACATACAATGCATAAGCATCTGGACATATAGGAAATAAGTGATAAGTAATATACTAATAATCGATTTTTAGACCCTCAAATGCTAAACAGAAATGGAAAATAATTCTATGTTACTATGACGTCTATATAGCGCGTCGCCACTATTTTATTGTCAGAGGGCCGTGAAGGTGCTGGCGTTAAAAACCATATGTTTTGGTTCTGAGAGCCTCTCCACTGACGGCCATGTATGGTATATTAAACAGCGGAACTAGAAAAAAACAGCGGAGATATTCGTATGTTATTTACAATTCATATTTCTGTCTTATACAAAGATAATCGTTGCTTCATCTATTCACGATCTATTGAAATACGCTACAGATGAACCGTTCTTGATGAAGAAAAAACTCGTGTAGTGTGAGGAATAAATTAACTCAACTGTATGTATCAAACCATAGCGTTCATCTATCGATAAGTTTCAAAATGGCACAAAGTTTTGTAGCCAAAACGAGATAACATCAAAAACTCTCGGAAACAGAGCTGGATATACAAGGAAGTAACATGAATTATACTCATTTAATGGAATATACTCTCTAAAAAAATGAGTGAAATTTCACTCAAGGACAGAAATAAAAGAACAGAAATAAATGGTGTAATGTCAATAAACTTATCGGAGTTAAATTCTACAAAGCGAATATGGAGACTTTTTGTTTGCAGAGATTGTAATACAACAGATTTTGCATTATATACTCTCTAAAAATCTGAGAGAGTTGGAACGGGTTGTTTTATTGCCAACCGAGTGGTTGAATGACAGAAACAGGGTTACCGGGCGATGAAGAAAAACCATAACTCATGTATAGTATACTCTTGACATTAGTGGGCAGACAATCTTTTAAATGGATCCACATTGACTACTTTTGAAAGAGCAGTCACTGGGGATACCCTTGAAGAGTTATTTCAACATAGTATACGTGAACAAATTCACTGAAATGTATTAAACAACGTATTTCGCCTCAACAGAAACTTTTGAAAATAACAAATCACTGATATAATATCAAGGAATAAACAGGAATTATACTAATTATATGGAATATATACTCTGTAAAAAACTTGAGTGTTGATAAACTTTACAAACAAAGCTAAAATATACAGCTAATACTGATTTTTTTTCTTCTTTTTTTTTCACAGAGATTGTATAACAATTTATGATACATTAGACTTTGCCCAAAGTAAACATTATAGTAAACCATCAGTGGTATACAGTGAACACTCATTATAACGACATTCGTTACAACAGAATATCCATTATAACCACGATGATTACAGAAAATGTACCAAAATACAATTATTCTCTGTACATTATTGCAGAAAATTCATGATATCGGAAAAATCTACCCAGAACAACGTGGTTGTGATGATGAGGGTTCACTGTACCAAATATCGATTTATGACTCGGTTTTAAATGCTCAGTCAAAGATAACAAAATTTAACTTGATGGTTAATATATGTAGGCTACATTTCAAACATTTATACTAAACTGTGGAACAACAAAACAACAGCTGACATCGTCACATATTATTTACATTTCTTAATCCCACCATACACAAAAACCTCACTACTCACACGTCTCTATTTGGCAATAAAACAACCTCTTCTCACTTTCTGGTCCTGCAAACAGTCTGATAGCAGTGAGGAACTGAGGTTTCTGTAGTCCGTCTTCAAAAATCAACGAGTGACAGGAAACTGTTTGTAGCGTACAGATCATGTGACACGTACGCTTGACTATTTTATTCGTCCGTTAGTTTTTGAAAACAGATTACAGAGATATCAGCTTCCCAGGGCTATCAATCTTTCTGCCAATCTCAATAAAAATAGTGGGCAGAGAGTGGGCAGAGAGTGGGAAAGGTCTGTTTTAGTGCCTGATAGAGTCTTACGGTGTAAATAAATAAGTCGTACTGGACGGACATGCAAATTGAGTGTGTCAGACGCATGACTGATGAGTGACCGGGACCTGAGGATTTTGGGTGATGAAGGAAAAAACTGTAAATTAAAGTGGGCAGACAACCTTCTAAAGGTGTACACAGGGACTATATTTGAAAGAGCAGTCACTGGTGACACCCTTAAAGAGTTATTCCAACATAGTATTAAGCGTATACGGTGAACAAATTCACTTAAATGTATTAAACAACATACTTCGCCTCTATAGACTTTTCAAAATAACTAAACACTAATATAATATCAAGAAATAAAAAGGAATTATGCTAATTGTATGGAATATACTATGGAAAAAACTTGAGTGTCTATAAACTTTGCAAACGAAGCTAAAATGTACAGCTAATACAGAGATTTTTTTTGCTTCTTTTTTTTTTACCAGAGATTGTATAACAATTTATGATACATCAGAATTTGCCCAAAGTATACATTATTTAAAACCATAAATCATATACAGTGAACATTCATTATAACGAAATTCGCTACAACAGAATATCCATTAAAACGGCGAAGATTACAGAAAAAATGTGCCTAAATACACTAATAAGTTCTCCATACACTCTATTCTATATCCTACAAATCTTGCCGATTTGGCCACTGACATATATGACAAATGGAGTAGGATTATAATTTCAGTCATCTTCAGGGATAAATTATAATATTATATTCCTACATTGTGAAACACCCTGCCAGAAAATACTGGCTCGGGTGAGAATCGAACTGACGACTTAGGGGATACCGTCCCACTGGTCTACCAAATGAGCTACCGAGTTCAGTTGGGAACAGCTCGCTAATTCAATCCATTTCACAAGTACACGGCATATATGGTGTATATATTATACAAATATTGCATGATGTAGCGTGGACACGCTGATATCCTAGCTCGAGAAAAGTTGATGTACAACGATCGACAATTATGGTATATTATACAAATATTGCAGGTTCTGGCCTGATATATGTTGATTTGTCGGTTCGAGAAAAGGTGGCGTCCGCTTATTGTATATCCAAGAGCTGAAAAATCGACATGTCCCAGGTTACAACATGCAATACCTGTTCATTGTACTGAATGTCATCTTTGAAAAAAAAAATCATCGAGACTTTAGAATGCTGTGGATAATGATGGCACGGAGAAATGGGTCTATCGTGGTCAACACTGTGCGACCGTTGTTGATTTCAACCTCAGATTTATGTGTCACATAAGCTGGAAATTACAAGCGTCTGGTCCGTCATACATAATTCAGCCGTCGTCCATTAAAGAATATCCGCGTCCATAATCCAAAGACCTATTCCATATTCCATATAACAATATTAGCACCAAATTTAAAAAGGCAATCATAGTATACATACCCATAGGCTAGTTTCCTGCAAGAGAGAAGCCGTCAACAGTTTTCAATGATTCCGGCAAGACATCACGATGTTTCAAAAATATCAAATCCGTATCGCTGATCAGTATTCTTAATCCATAATATTCGTTGTAAATCGTCATCTAGAGAATGATGTATCTCAGTCACGCTTTGATTCTGACTGTTCATATGAGCACCGTGAGGATCTTGAAGTACGTGGGCTCATAGGCCCCTAGTTAAACGGAACTAGACACCATAGATCTTGCACGCTACGCTCGTAAAGAGAGAGAGAGAATTAAAGTTTAATGTCGCGTTCAGCAATATTTCAGCTGTATAGCGACGATCAAACAAAATTCTAAGTACTTTTTTTTTAGTAAATGTTCGTGAGTTAATCGTGTATGGCCGATTCTACATCGCCTGATCATGGTTTGATCGAAACGTTTCTGGCTGTTCAGATGAGTATAGCCTACAGTTTTTTTTGAACTCCTGAAGTTTGTTATTATTCACAGCATCCCATAAAGATTGAAACAGCCGTCTCACATAAGTACAGATAGAGGACCTGAAATCGCTATATGGGATTCCAACAGGATCAATCTCATCATCTATGGCTGCCTTAGCCATCCTATCCGCCTCAGTATTACCTTTGATGCCAACGTGACTTAGCAACCAACAGAACACAATATCAATCTGTTGATCAAATCTACAGTCATGTAGTTGTAGAATACTCAAGATAGTGGGATGAGTCGAAGTTCCACTTTTAATCGCTTGGAGGCATGACAGTGAATCTGAGAATATGACATATTTTTTCCTTTTAGTGGAACCAATACCTTCTAAAGCCAACAATATAGCTTTTGCTTCTGCAGTGAATATTTTGCGATAAGCATGCGATATGTATCGCAAAATTTGAGAAACTTTGAGTGGAGGCGTTTTATGGTGTAGCCCTATTTTATAAGTTTTTGGAACAATGTTTTGTGAAGTTGATTATAATCGTCACATTTAACACAGGATCTAGCAAATGCTACAAGGCGAGTTATCTATACGCCATGTACAGGTCCCACTGGAATATTACTGTCCAGAAAGGGATAGTTTACGATGTCGAAATTGTAATCATCTTTTTTGTCATAAAGTCGACGAGAGAGAAGGCGTTCCTAATTTTCTCCGGCATCTTGCGTACCTTTGCATCGGATTTCAAATTTATTTCAGCTCGCTTCCATATCACATTCACCAATTCCTATCACCTTAGCGTACTGCAGACGAAAACACGCCAACCTTCGTTTCGGGGAGTATGCTGGCGCGCGCTGTATATATGGGAGGCAAGTCTTGGTTCATCGTGGAACGTTTGCGTTGAATAATAGTATTGTTCAACCATCTGCTGTGGTACATAACAAGTATTCATTGTTACAGCAAGATATCATTACATAATCGCTGAACATCATATGTTGTAGAATGACACGTGACAGGCTCTCAACCAATGAAAACATTAGGGATATACGTGAGGTATAGTAAATTAATTGATACCAAGATATATATTCATGTTATAAGGTGGGACACGACGATTTGTCAGCTCTGGAGAAGGGGATGTACAATGAGCCCACATTATATTGAATGTTCGATAAACAATAATTAGGTAATAAGATGCATTGAAATTGCGTCGGAAGGCCTAGGCCTACAGATGTTTCGGTATACCGGTACGTCAGTTTCGAGCACTGAACCGACTATGACAACGTACTACGATAAACTCGGATGCGTTTTTATCAATGAAGAAAAGGAGATGGACCCCTCCTTCAAACACAATCCCGTCCTTCTTTTTGTGTTGTTACATACAATTTTACAAAGTTTATTTCAGTCACATATACAATCGTCTACTCCTGGATTATCATTACCCCTCAGCCCATAGGGCTGTGGGGTCTTGTCGTTGCCATGTACGCACGCCATTAAGTCCGTCAACATTTTCTTGTCCGCTGAATATCTGCAGATCTATGAAGTCGGACCCGACCAAACTTTGGTGAGACCTTCCTGAATGTTGACTGATGAAATGATTAGATTTTCTGATGGCTATGATGATTTCATGATTTTTAATTATTTTTTTTTATTATTTATTGATGGCTCAGTTTTGCAGTTATCTCTGCCCATCAACATGTTCTTGTCCGCTGAATACCTGCAGATCTATCAAGTCGGGTCTGAACAAACTTTGGTGAGAGCTTCCTTAATGTTGACTGATGAAATGATTAGATTTTCAGATGGCTATGATGATTTCATGATTTTTAATTTTTTTTTTTATTATTTATTGATGGCTCAGCTTTTGCACTGTTATCTATGCCCATCGGGAACCCTTGGTTGCATGTTTCATTGTGACTTTTGAAGGTTCCCTGATACAAGAAAGCCTGGTCCATTCAAGATTATCATTGGATGGAACTCCCCATTTCCCATATATTCTGGGAGCTTACATGATGCTACACTTGTTCAACCTATGCACTACCCTCGAGAGGATTTCCCCACCCCTGGGGCACTAAATGTTAAAGTTTTGGACTTTTTCCTATCCACAGCTTCTCAGCCTCATGTGATATGTATGAGATGCAGTGTACATTGTTTTTTCACACAAACATGCTGAATCGCCTAAAATTTATTCCTTTATAGTAATAACTAACAGGTTGGTGACATTATTTTATTTCAGAAGTATAAGAGGAAATAACTGGCGGGGGAGTTCCCGCAGTATCGAACCCCTGTTAGGTTTGAATTTCACGTCGCCTTAAATGAAGGACAACATTTTTCTTCAATTTTGCTACATGGATTTATCCGAAAGCTTTTGCACAAACCATATTTTATTTCAGAAGTATAATATGAAATAACTGCCAGGGGAATCCCTGCAGTATCAAATCCCTGTTAGTTTGAATTTCGCGTCGCCTTAAATGAAGGACAACATTGTTCTTCAATTTTGCTATTAAATCATTCTACTCCACATCATATGATTTATCCTAAAGCTTTTGCGCAAAACATATTTTATTTCAGAAGTGTAATATGAAATAACTGGCAGGGGAATCCCTGCAGTATCGAACCCGTGTTAGTCTGAATTTCGCGTCGCCTGAAATGAAGGACATCGTTTTTCTTCATTTTTGCTGTTAAATCATTCTATTCTACATCAGATTTATCCTAAAACTTTTGCATGAACCATATTTGTGTTCACACATTTAACTGGTACAACATAATGCTTCAATTTTTGTCACCAAACATGTTACTGTGCCTTGGAAATTATTTAAAACGAGTGATTAGGAGAGCCCATTTTTAGTCTGACTCTGGGCAATTTTGAACCAGTTGGCATACCTGGAGCTTATGCCCCCCCCCCCCCCCTTCCCCCAATAATGATAATGGTGGGCCTGTGTTAATCAGTGTATTTCTATGCCATTAACTTGTTATCACACTTGTGCAATGCATAAATTGCCACTGATAAAGCTACACTTTCTTGCATGCTGTAATCCCAGCACACCACTCACGTGAAAATGAAGTCTATTATATACGGTACAGGAATCACATAAACTGTATCCGCAGGGCTGTATCCAGGGATTTTTTGCAGCTTCCGATCCCAAACTCCCAGTTCCTTTTCGTAATTCATTATTGAAGGTCCAATTTTTTTAGTGAATTGCGCCAGAGGTTTATTAACATGAAATTCAATACCCAGCTATGCAATCGGATCGATATTGAGGCTCCCAGAAGCTTTTTCTATGAGTATTTCCTTCAGAAATCCTTTCAAATTTAACAACAACAGCACTTTCGTTTTTTGTTTCATTTGAGTTTTGGGCGCCCATACGTTTTCCGGAACTAAATTGGCTCTAGATGCAGCCCTGATCCTACTTGACTAAAAAACAGGCTGAGGGGTCCACCCACGCACCTTTTAGGTGCTTGCCTGCAATTCATGTTTTTCTTCGCCAAAGCCGAGACAGAACATTCGCCACTTCCTGGCCTGAGAAATGTTAGGCGCGCAATGTGAGGCAACTGTTGACTCAGCGTGCAACAACCGCGTCACAAACATGGGAAATTTATCATGAACAAACGCTGTGCCGTGTATCCATCACAGAAAAGAAATTTTGTATTCTACATTTCCATAAGGTGAGAGCGAATGTTTAAGGTGTCTGAAAGGAATCCGGATTGTTGTATAGAAGATAATATATTGCCCTAGACGCAGAGCCCAAAGTTGAAAAGCTTCAGTGTTTGTTTAAGAAACGTCCGGGATAAGTTACCAAAAACCTTTTTAAAATCGACTAATACTAAACAGCCTGGAATTTGGGTAGTGTTCGTGAAATCTATAATATCGAACGTTAACCGTATGCTGTCCCGACCTTTCATCAACCCACATTGGTCTTCATGCACAATGTTATCCAAATATTTTTCTGTGATTTCTGCTACGGAAGCTGAGTCAAGGTTGTACGTTAGGAAGTGTAATCGGCCTCCAATTTGTCAATAATTGTCTAGGTTTGTCTCCCTTTGGAAGGCAGTTTATTACTCTCTGTATCTGAGTATTAGACAACTCTTGTTTATCAAATCCATAATTTATACAAGCTCCCAGAAAGAAACCAGTGTCCTTTAAAAAAAAAGAGAATTCAGAAATGAAGCCATCCGCACCAGGGATATTTTTTTCCATTTTTAGTTCTTTTTATTGCTGAAAGGATTTCGAATAAAGTTAAGGACTTTTTCTTAATGAATCTCAACAGCAATAATGCTACCTTTCAAGATAAGAAACAAATTTTGAAAACAGCATCGATCCATGCCGAGGATTGGGGGATAGTTGAACTGGAAATCGTCGCCCAAATAATTTGTTCGATCATGTCATCAACAGCCTTTTCGGCGACATCAAACGGCACAATACCCTGCTCCAAAACAGCTGAATGAAACTATTTGACGTCGAATCTGTCTCCTGCGACAAAGCAAATATTTAGTTTAGTTTTGTTTGGCTATTCTAGAGTATCGTCTTCCTAGGTTCTGTGATTTGTATAAACATTTTCTGTTACATCTGTACCCATTTTGGATATATTATATACCAATGAAGCTCTAGTGAACTTTCTAACATACATATATGTAGTAATTATATTTTATACGGTATTGTGTTTCTTTTCTTGAGGATTATTTCGAGTGCGTTTGCATGAAACATCGCTGGCTTACAATAAACTGTGTGTATATCTTACCCAAAAGTAGTTCTGCCTTCTTGCGCATTTCCCAGAATCTCAGTTCACCAAACTTGTATGCGCATGCCTGCCTGGGTATTGTGGTGTACCGGTTGATTTCATTGTCTATTTGAATGCTACTGAGAGGACTGTACGTCTGCATGTATTGCATCACCTGTTCCCGGCTCCATCTGAAAAGGTGAACACAGAACAAGAATGGAAGTTAATTTACCAAGCACAACATTTTGGAAAGTAGTATGGTGTTACGTCTAAACGATAATTGGTAAACGCAACAGAAAGCTTTTGTGAAATCGAAGATAAACAATCAAATATTTATTTACAATACTAAATCATATGCAAATTAAGTTAGGTCAATACAGCAAATAAATGAAATATAGTCTTACTGTTCAATGCTATACCGGTGTATCTCTCACAGTACGTACTAACGTGCAAATCTCTATGCAGTCCGTGCCGAAACGCAGAAATCACCTTCCTGTATTTTTATAGTCCACATCGCTCAGCTGTTGTCCAGTTTCTGTCAGTTCAGTCACGTAGATAATACAGTGGTCAAACACACAAGAGTAATCCAACAGGAATATACAACCCAGCAGTCAGTAATCTCAGGCAAAGGTAATGCCCAGTATCACAATCTAATGCACCCACATAGAAGCCGTTTGAATCTCTCCACGATCACTGAACGTCCGGCTATTTATACTCTATCGGGAATTCGAGATTATTCTATCAAATCAAGAAGCTTCCACCGGTACAGCAATGACGTATGATTCTAACCCAGATACGATCACAACCGCTTCTAGAAAGCTCCAAATAATTAACCCACAAAACAGTATGTATACCAGCGTATAGGTGTGTAGCTGTGACCCATTTACCCTCATAAATATGGGTCTCTTCGTAATTCGGCCATTTGCAAATATGATAAATCGGTCACGACAGCTTCGAGAGAATTCTATGATTATAATCACAGAACAGAAGGTAAACAAGTTTACCTCAGCTCTACTGTTCTAGAACTATCCATAGTGACCAGTTTTATACTGCAATACTGTGGCAATGGCCAGACAAATCCATACCGTTTCAGCTAATTGTATTTTTGCTTAATCTACAGAATCAGTAAGTTGGAGAGGGAAATACGATGACGTGAAAGTTATATCTTTACTTGATTCAGTATTATTGTTTTGAAAATCACACATATAAGAATAACACTGCATAGTTATGTTGTTTTGAAATGTAATAGTAAGGGATAATAAACAATGGTGGCGGGAAAACAGAATGGCGTAATCTGACAGGAAGTCATATGATTCACATTCGGATATTATAACTGCCATAATGTGGAACGCATTGGCATCTGGACATTGCATCTATGTAAGCTGGATCTGCATTATAACATGGATTCAGTAGATCCAGTTCATACTTGGACAAGGAATGCGCGGCACAGATTTCTGTTCATCTTAGACAATGAAGAGAGTGAGAAGAGAGTGAAGAGATGAAGAGACAATGAAGAGAGTGCACCACCAAGCTTCTTTCAACCCTGTTGACGAGGGCCCTTCAGGAGCTAAAAACATTTTGGGAAAGGTATTGCGTCACTATTTCTAAAAACTCTGGCGTTGAATGTATGTGGATATTGAAAAACTCAAAATGTCTTACGGAAGAACTTGATGCTAAAGGTCACATACCGTATAGACAAGTATCCACATGGGATTTCTCGACTCTCTATACCACAATCCCTCATCAGGACCTTATTGACCGTCTAAGTTCATTCATAGTATCTGTGTTCAAGAAAATTGATCGTAGATATATTAATGTCGGAAGCCATAAAGCATTCTTTAGCTCTACTACATACAAGAGATGTCATTCATGGAATGTTTCTTTGTTTATAGAGTTGCTTGAATTTCTCATTAAAAATACCTATGTGAAATTTGGCAACACAATATATCAACAGCATATAGGTATTCCAATGGGTACTAATTGTGCACCCCTACTGGCTGACCTATATCTGTTCTCTTATGAACATGGCTATATGCAGGCGCTTTCAAAAACCGATCCATTCAAAGCCCGTTCCTTTTCATTCACCAAACGCTATATAGACGATCTTCTCGCTGTGGATAATCGCTATATTACAACACATATAAGGGAAGTGGGAAGAGGTGCCGACATACTGACAGAGTCACATGACTTCACAGTATAGTCTTCTGGTTAACCTATTCTAAAGCACATACCAAGAATCTACCGATTCGTGATATGTGTTGTATCTCAGGTACGCTTTTATTGTACCTGTTCATGTGGAAACGTGGGTGATATGACCACACGGCCCCTAGCACCGGCATATGCAGTATTAGATACAAATCTACAGAGCTATGATGGAAATGCTCTGACAACTCGTATATTGGTAATTGGTGAGCTGTTTAGCTGTGACAAATCGTACACTGGGGATGACGCAGTGAACGATATATATCCACCTTCACTGGATTTGAAGGAAACTACAGATAACCCTACAGGCACATCGTGTTTAGACGTATATCTCTATAAAAATGAAGCGGGCCTTCTCTCTCGTCGACTGTATGACAAAAGAGATGATTACAATTTCGACACCGTAAACTATCCTTTTCTGGACAGTAATATTCCAGTGGGACCTGCATATGGCGTATACATATCACGCCTAGTAGCATTTGCTAGATCCTGTGTTAAATGTAACGATTTTAATAAACGTCACAAAACATTGTTGCAGAAACTCATAAAACAGGGCTACACCACCAAGCGCCTCCACTCAAAGTTTCTCAAATTTGGCGATACATATCGCATGCTGATACGAGCGTAGCGTGCAAGATCTATGGCGTTACGTTTCGTAACTTGTGTCTAATTCTGCTTAACCCGGGGCTAGGGGCCGTATGAACCCATGTGCTTCAAGATCCTCATGGTGCTCATGTGAACAGTCACAATCAAAGCGTGACTGAGATACATCATTCTTTGGATGACGACTTTGCAACGAATATTATAGATTAAGAATACTGATCAGCGATGCGGATTTGATATTTTTGGAACATCATGATGTCTTGCCGGCATCATTGAAAACTGTTGACCGCTTCTCTCTTGCAGGAAAGAAGCCTATGTTTATGTACGCTAAAGCCTCGGTATATAGAGCCCACCCCTGTAGATGAAACCGGGAATTCGATTGTTCCAGATAAATATTTTTTTTCTATTTTAGATATTGGTCATTCTAAATATCACTCAAAGAGTCTGAAGACAAAAAACGTCACCGTGAAGAATACCTCTAGATGAGTATAATCTGTAAGGGATTCCGTTGTAGTCCATGCGTCAAAAGTGGAAAAAATCGCATTTTTACGTAGCTTATTGCAGTCCTTTTGGCATCTGTTTATTTGCCAGTGAAATATGGCGAAATAGAGATACAAGTTAGGTAAAACCTGTGTGATATTGGCGATTTTCGTCACTTAGAAATGAAGGTGGTGTGCGATGGAGCCTTACATTTTCCTTTGCTTTTGATGTAGCGAGCTGAAATTTACCACAATATGCCATAATCATTCTCTTGTTGGGAATTCAATCAAAATTTACCCGTCTTAGGTATTGATGACATCACAGTGACGTCATTTCAACATTTTTTGTCATGTTTTTTTACCTATTTGCACAAGTCCTCAATTCTGAAATTTGTTCACAGAATTCGTTACAGTGTTCTACGCTGACGAATTGTTACGACAATATATTGATTTTGACCAGAGGGATTTTTTGATAGTTTATCACTGCTATTTGAGGACCTCACACGAAAACTGTTTTCTGTATTCTTAAAGAGTCTTTGATTATCACCCTTGCGCAAGAAAGTAGCATCTCACGTGGATGCAGTGCTATTAGTTTATTGCATCTTGTGGTTCTCTTGAAAATTTTACAACTTTTCCCTGTAAAAAGCATTCGGTCAAGCCAAACATGTCTCCTATCCTATTTTGTTGTTGTTGTAAATATAGTCTCATTTGTGCCAATTTTGGTTCAAATTGCCAAACATCGAATGATATACACCAAACAGAAGAGATCAAATATACTTAATTCTTCATGAGACCACAACATGTCATATGTCAAAATGACTGAAATAACACGGAGATGTTTACTGTGGAATTGAAATGTGTTCAACAAAGAGACTTCTGATAGCACCCCACAGTTTTGATATATTTGTAGCAACAATTTCTTCTAATCGCTTAGGAGTTGTAGGGTATACGCAAACTAGGCTTTGGATAAACTTGCCAAAGATCCCGTGGTTGGTATTGCATATATTTTGTTGCATGGAAATGACTTTGCCACAACTTTCACTCGAGAAAAAGCCATAACATTGACAAAGTTAGTTCGCGTTCGGCTTTGTTCTTGTTGTTGTAATATTCCCATCAATTGTGTCCAATTTGTACTGAGAATGCCAGATACTGGATGGGATGCGCCAAAATCAAGAAGTAGTATATCAGCCTTTTTATCAAAGATCATCACGTGCTGTATGTCAAACTTTCCAGAACAACCTACTTATCTTTAATATAGGGTTGACACTTAAGGTCTCACCCCGCAGTTTTGTAGTTTTGGCTTGTGGGATTCCTCAGAACAATGCATGATGGGGTCTTCCCCTGTTGATGTTAATTGTAAAATTGGGAATTTTTCTTTTTACAGTTTGTTATACAGAGTACACTTCAAAGTTTGATTGCTAATGAAAAGCTGTAAGATTATGTAAGTTTTCTTCAATATGGCGCGAAAGACAATATCACAGGGGGAATTCACGGGTGTAATACCTATGGACCGTCATAGCTCAGTTGGTAGAACATCGGCGTTTAGCCGGTGTCGTGGGTTGGAATCCTGCTGACGACCAATTTATTCGTTCTCTCTCAAAAATCATTTCATACTTATATATGCTCAGTGGCGGGCTATACGCCATACCAAATATCGTTTTTTCATTATAAAGGGAGGTAAGTCTGTGAGCCCTCCCGGATGGGCTGTTTTCCAAATTTCTCTCATTCGGTGTAAACGACGATGAAAACGAGCTGGCGATGACCTACCCAGACAGTATTTGTTTTAGTTGTCCAGACATTCTCTTCGAACATGCAGTAGTCAATCGTCTTTCAGCTGGTAACGTCAAACAATTTTCAAGGGCCGAACTATGTGTATTTTTCGTAATTTTCATGTTTGGGGTAGGGTTATCCACGATGGTTTTGTGTCACTTTCAAGTGATTTTTCAAATGCTACTCCTGTGAAGATTTTGAGAGACACGGACGCGTGTCTCTTTTGTTTTCAGATATTTTGCCGTTTTCTGATTCTTCATCTGCAGGAAGTAATGTCCTGATTAAAGGGGTAGATTCTGTAAATTATACACCCGTTCCGCTCCATAATGTTCATCTGTCTTCCGACTTGATTCCTGGACCTATTACGGTGGGTATTAAAGGTAGTTTACCATTTGAGAGTGTTCAATTACTTCTTGGTAATGATCTTGCGGGAGATAAGATCGGGGTTAACCCGATTGTAACTGACAAGCCTTGTTTGAATCAGATCCATGATCCAGTTGAAGACGAAATTCAAGGTTTGTATCCTGATAGTGCAGTTACGAGAGCCATGAGTAAATTGGCTGAAGAGTATGAAGTCTCTTAACAATGACGTCATCGATGACGTTTGTTTGGGCGACGCTTTCGTGTGTTTAAATGATAAGGCTAACAAGCCACATTCTGATAGCAAATTGGAATGTTCTAATGACAAAATTTTAAAATCACAACTGGTTAATGAACATCATAGTGACACGGACATTTCCAAGTTGTTTGACAGGGCAGTAGATGAGTGTGATGTAACTCAAGAGCCTGTGTGTTACTTTTTTAAGAATGGTATTCTTATGCGCAAATGTCGACCGCCAGATGTGTCACCTGATGATGAGTGGGCAGTTAAGTATCAGATTGTAGTACCAAATTCATATCGTTCAGATATCCTCAGACTAGCCCATGAAACACCTCTTTCAGGCCATTTAGGTGTTAATAAGACATATTACAAAATTCTAAATCATTTCTATTGTCCAAACTTAAAGAAAGATGTTACGGAATTTTGTAGGTCATGTCACACATGTCAAATGATAGGAAAACCAAACCAAACAATACCAAAGGCCCCTCTACAACCAATCCCTGCATTTGAGGAAGCATTTAGTAGGGTGATTATAGATTGTGTTGGTCCCTTACCGAAAACAAAGTAAGGCAATCAATACATGTTAACAATCATGCGTGCTTCAACCAGGTTCCCTGAGGCCATTCCTTTACGGAATATTAAAGCAGAAACTATTGTTAAGGTCTTAGTTAAGTTTTTCACACTTGTAGGCCTACCCCCAGTCTGTTTAGTCTGATCAGGGATCTAATTTCATGTCAGGAATCTTACAAGTCATGCATGAATTGGGAATAAAGCAGTACAAATTATCTGCATACCACCCAGAAAGCCAAGGCGCATTAGAAAGACGAGTGCTCTTTCCCTCCATGGCTCATTCACCCTCATGGGTTCATTCACCCCCATGGGTTAGTTTATAGGGAGATCGCGTGCTCTTTCTATACTACTCATCGCGCACCACCCATCGCGTATGCGCAGTCGACCACTTCTACTGTAGGGTGCAAGCCTGACCCATGGAATCTCAGGTAGCGAAACCCCAGGTCTCTCGGCCCACACTATCCCGCGCCACACCTATGCGACCCGCTGTGCAGTGAGTAAAGCGGAGGAGGAGGACACGCCACGGATTATACTAGTGAGATTTCACCAGACATTAAAGAACATGATTAGGACTTATTGTTTTGACACTGAGAAAGACTGGGTCAAGGCATACATTTGTTATTGTTTGCTGTTAGAGAGTCTGTTCAGGAGTCTTTAGGCTTCAGTCCATTTGAATTAGTCTTTGGTCATACAGTTAGAGGACCACTTAAACTGCTGAAGGAAAAGTTCCTAGACAGTGATCTTGACTCATGTAGTCTCTTACGATATGTTTCGGACTTTCGCACCAGGTTGACTAAAGCACGTGATTTGGCCATGTCAAATTTAAAGTCAGCACAAAAATGTATGAAAATAACCTATGATAAACATGCCCTTAAGCGAAGTTTCAAACCTGGTGAGAAGGTACTGGCTTTGCTGCCTATTCCGGGTAATAAACTTAAGGCTAGATATTATGGTTTTTATGTCATTGAAAAGAAATTAAGTGACCTTAATTATGTAATTCTGACTCCTGACAGGCGTAAACACAAACAGTTATGTCATGTAAATATGTTAAAGTTATACATAGACAGAGATAGCACTAACAGTACTGTACACCCTGTAAGTGTAGTTAGTTCTGACCCTGATAATAATGAAACTTGGGAAGAGCCCATGACAGCGGCAAAATTACAGAACTCCATTTGGATTCCAAGTTGTGTCATCTTAAACCAGCGCGTCAGGAAGAACTTCGAACTCTGCTCAGTCAATATGAACATTTGTTTCCCGACATTCCTACTCCGACTGATAAAATTTCACATGACGTCAACGTCGGAGATTCTAATCCAGTGAAGCAGCACCCATATCGTTTGAATCCCATTAAACAGAACTACCTGAAAAAAGAGATTCAGTATTTATTGGACAATGACTTCATTGAACCAAGTAATAGTAACTGGAGTTCACCTTGTATCCTCGTTCCAAAGCCAGATGGCAGTTACAGGATGTGTACTGACTACAGAAAGGTGAACACAAGAGAGCAAAACAGACACATTCCCTATTCCACGCATTGACGATTGCATTGATAAAGTGGGAAGTGCCAAGTTTGTGTCAAAGTTTAATCTTCTGAAAGGATTTTGACTTTAACTCAACTCTTAAGAAAGAGGGCAACTTTTGTTTGGACCGATGAATGTGAATCAGCTTTTGAAAACATGAAAGCCATACTCAAGAGCGCGCCAGTTCTTTCAGGACCAGATTTTGATTCACCTTTTAAACTGGCTGTAGATACTAGTGATGTTGCTGCTGATGCCGTTTTGTTACAAGAATGTATAGATGATGTGGATCACCCAAAATTTTATTTTTCACGTAAATTTGACAAACATCAGAGAAATTATTCTACAATTGAGAAAGAATGTTTGGCAATGATATTGGCTTTACAACATTTTGATGTTGATGTTACTTCTTCATCGTTGCCAATTACTGTATTCAGTGATCACAATCCACTTGTTTTCATAAGTAAGATGAAAAACAAAACCCAAAGATTGTTGAGATGGAATTTGGTGTTACAAGAATACAATATTGAAATCAAACATATTAAGGGCAAGGTGATTGCTGATTGTTTGTCTCGCATATAATGTTTGTCAACATATTTGCTGTTGTAATCTGGATTTTTTGCAATAATGTTTTGAATTGTCAAGAAAGTTCCAAGTTTGAAACTTTCTTTTTTTAAGAGAGAGAGTGTCATGGTACTGTAGTCTATTATTAGACAGGATGCTTCTGGAATATATGACGCAAGCTTGTTTGCGTGGGGTAATCACTTCGATCTTTCTAGAAGATTATTATAAATTGTATCTAGGTCAGATGATGTAATCCATATTCGAGAGGCTTCTTGATTTGGTAGAATGTACTGGAGTGCCGCATAAAGTATAAATAGCGTAACACTCAGTTATTCGAGAAGGGAATTCAAACTGGCTTTATGTGGGTGCGTTATACTGGGTTACCTTTGCTGCGGACTGCTGGATTGTATACTCCTGTGAATTGACGCCTGGCTGCTGTGTAATCTACGTGATTGAACTGTCGGAAATTGGATATTTACTGGTACTCTAAACAACCGAGCAATGTTGGACTACCAAATACAGAAAAGTGATTTGTGCACGTCGGCACGGACTGTGAAGAGATTTGTGCGCGTCAACACGGACTGTGAATTATTCACATTTATTTGTTGTATTGACCTTAATTTGTATATGATTTTAGTATTGTAAATAAATATTTGATTGTTAATCCTTGACTTCACAAACCTTTTCTGTTACGTTTTTCTGTTATCGTAAATTTGACGTGACATTGTGCCTATTCATATGACCATAATGGGGATATTGATGTACATGGGTTCATACGACCCCTAGCCCCATGTTAAACGGTTAACGCCATGGATCTCGTATTTTGCTGTCAGTATGCGATAAGCGTCGCCAAATTTGAGTAACTTTGATTCGAGGCGTATTCTACAATAGTGTGTTGTGACGTTAAGATCGTCACATTTACCACAGGATCTAGCAAATGCTACTAGGCGAGATAGGTATACGCCATATGTTGGTCCCAATGGAATACAGTTGTTCAGAAAGGGATAGTTTACGATTTCGAAATTGCAATCACCTCTTTTGTCGTAAAGTCGACGAGAGAGAAGGCCCGCTTCATTTTTATGGAGATATAGGTCTAAATATCATGTACCGTTAGGGTTAATGAGAAGGAACGGCCGGTGAATTGATTGGTTCTTGAAAGCGCCTGCATATAGTCGTATTCATAAGAGAATATATATATAGGTCAGCCAACAGGGGTGCACCATTAGTATCCATTGAAATACCCAATATGCTGTTGATATATTGTGTTGCCAAATTCACATAGATATTTTTAATGAAAAATTCAAGCAACTCTATCAACAAAGAAACCTCCCATGAATGATACCCCTTTTACGGAGTACAGCTAAAGAATGCTTTATGGCTTCTGACATTAATTTATCGGCGATCAGTTTTCTTGAACACAGATACTATTAATGAACTAAGACGGACAATAAGGTTCTGATGAGGGATTGTAGTATAGAGAGTGGAGAAATCCAATGTGGATACATGGCTGTACGGTATGTAACCTTTAGCTTCAAATTCTTCTGTAAGACAGTCTGCGTTTTTGAAATCCACATACATTCTATGCCAAAGTTTTTAGGAATAATTGGGCAATACTTTCCCCAAAATGTTTTTACCTCCTGAAGGGTCCTCGTCAACAGGATTGAGCGAAGCTTGGTGATGCAGCTTGTAGAACCAGCCATGAATCTAGCTTTGTATGGCGGTTTATGCATTTTTGGAGTCCAGTATGCTTTTGGTATATCGTTATGATTGGTTGCAAGACGCCCTTTTCTCTGAGAAACGTTTTATGATTGTTAAATATATAAGTAAATGCAGTTCGAGAATAAGTGAACGTGTTTGATAATGGTATGCTTACACTCAATTCCTCTGCTTTTCGTAACCTATATCTAATTTCGCACAAAAATTTTGGGGTTAGGGGTCATTGAATAACATGTGTTACATATTGCTCATTTATCAGCATGTTTTAATTTCGAGTGTCGGGAATATGTCTAGAGTGGAGGTGTGTGAAGGGTGGCACAATAAAAGCGTACCTGAGATACAATACATATCACGAATCGTTAGATTCTTGGTATGTGCTTTAGAATAGGTTAACCAGAAGACTATTCTGTGAAGTCATGTGACGCAGTCAGTATGTCGGCACCTCTTCCCACTTCCCTTATATGTGTTGTAATTTTTTCCTGTATATGGCGAGATTCTGCTGGTGGACATTTCGACCCCGAGGCCCGCCCCCTGTATAGACCTTTTGGTCATTGATATATGTTGGCATCTGTAGGAAGTTGATGCTTGGTCGACATCGGGCCTTACAGACTAGTCTTTTGTGTTAAATGCCGTCATTTACATCTGACGACAATACAGCTCACCAATCTCCAATGTACGAGTTGTCACAGCGAAACATCTCACCAATTACCAGTATACGAGTTGTCAGAGCATTTCCATCATAGCTCTCTAGATTTGTATCTAATACCGCTTATGCCGGTGCTAGGGGCCGTGTGGTCATATCATCCAAGTTGCCACATGAACAGGTACAATAAAAGCGTACCTGAGGTACAACACATATCACGAATCGTTAGATTCTTGGTATGTGCTTTAGAATAGGTTAACCAGAAGACTATTCTGTGAAGTCATGTGACGCAGTCAGTATGTCCGCACCTCTTCCCACTTCCCTTATATGTGTTGTAATTGATCATGTTCCACCTGTACATTTCCAGCTGATATAATCTAGCGGGAATTGCTTGGTATTACAAGCGTCTAGTCCGTCATTCATAATCCAGCCGTCGTCCATTAGAGAATACCTAGTCTTACGTTATTGAGGATGGGGTACGAGGTATTAATTTTGCCGTTTGCAGGTGCAGGTTGGCTTAAGTCTCAGGGTATGTTGGGAGTGTTAAGGTGGTTCTGTAGCCTAAGACGAGGCTGGGTTACATATTATAGTTTAAACGTTAAATCTATTGGGACTGGGGTGTTATTCCACCCCTACAATACTGTATGTCACATTCTCGGAGCGACCAAAATTGGGAGGTGAAACTCAAATTTTCCCATCTCTTCATATCTCACCAATTAAGAACGTATAGTCCGTTCAGCTGTTTTGAGTATTAAGTGTTGTCGTTCTGGACGATCGTTCAAAACAAATGGGGATTTCTGATTGGCTGCCCCCGATAAAATTGCCACGTGACGAATTGCTTACAGGATTGTAAAACACAGAGTAAGTTTCACATGGTGGACGAGACTTGACAACTCGTCATTCACGTCAAATCTAATCAACAATATGGCGTATACAATTCATTCCACGAGACAAAAAATTACAAAACTTTGGGATATTAGTTATATTTCAAATATCCAAAACATATTTGAAAATCGGAGCGCATGAAGACTGGTTTTATATTGGTTTCATATGGAGATTTGCTCGTATTTCTCCATGTTAACCTTATGGGAGTCTTTCCCCAATTGCTCAGGCGAGCGTATCAGACGTGGCTCTGCCCGTGTCAATATCACAATATTTAGCTGGTATATCGTCACTGAAAAGGCAGCCTGGCAAATGGCCAACAACAAGAAGAATAACAACAATAACAAAATGGTCTCAGAATAGTCTTAATAAATTTTGATAAACTTCCTCATTTTGTAACGTTCGAAGTATTATGACTCAGCTTAAATTTATTGCACAGGCATGGATCAGCAAGAAGTTGCATCAAATTGCTTTCAACAGGCCAAATTCAGATTTTGTGTGAATTGCAAAGCTTTGCAGTGAATGTTTTGAACATCATATCAATCTGAAACTTCAGAATTAGGTTACCCAGACTGCTGTCGTGCAATATTTATGCAATCTCGTTACAAGTACACTGTATTTGGTTGAAACATGTACAAACACTTTTCTGAATATTGTCAATACGGGCACACTATTTCATTTTTGATAAAAAAATTCTTCAAATGAGGTTTACAGTGAAGTAAGATCTGCTCTCATAAAGATCTTTTCAAACTAATTTCCAAGTTATGGTATCAGGTTCTGCGAACAAAAATGTCAATCCTATCATTTTGTAATATCCCATGTCCCCAAGAATATCATTTTTGTACAAAGTGGATATTTTGAATATAATGACAGTATAACATCCTTGGTTGTCTTACAATACTAATGAATAGAAATCTCCAGCAAACTTTTTGTCCAAAGTAAAACCTTTATATCCGAAAGTTGATAAACTCTCAAAGGCGTTTAAACGATGATCAACAACACGACGACTTTACCGATGTCAATTGATTGGACTGAACTTAGTGTCTTCACTGTCAAAGGTTACAGCCTACTGCAAACTGAGGTTGCATATCGTTTAATACATACCGACAGTTAAGTGTTAGGTAAGAATTTCTCATGACATCATCGTCTATTGCTTGGCAGCAAATAACTACGCATGCGTATGTGTTAATCATTTGAGTTAACGAAAGAAAAACGAATAACTCCAGTTTTCAGTTGTCATATCCGTTTGAAACATCAACGTTTACAGTAAATCAGTGGGACAATTTTAATTTGATTGTCAAAAGGGCGGGGGAAATTGCAGATTTTTCGTCTGGCTTAACCATTGTGTGCCCACTTTCTTCGTGCCTTTATTGAATGGCAGTTTGGGGCAGGTGATGTGTATCACAGCAAAATAAGAATGGAGACTCGGCTAAGAACTGCTTCATTTTCTATATGTTACATGTATGATGGGAAAACTTAATATTGGATAGGACACATTTAAATATTCTTTCATGAGGGTTGAGGTGCGGCATGTTTAATTGTCAAAACTGAATTGTTTCATCAACATAGAAAGAAATTCAGGGTTAAATATCTAGTTCCAGGTTCAAAATAAGAGAATTTAGAGCCGATGATTTCCAATATTGGAGCATCACAATACTGGTTATAGACATGATAGAATTTCAACATTTATTTGCGGGATGCATTACTATCCAAAATGAATTGTGTTATAAAACATGGATCACATTCTGTATTCGATTGTCAAATTTTCTGTTCATTTGTTGAAATTAGATAATGTAGAATCGTTACTGTGTTACTGTTCAAACTGAGTTGTTCAATGAACTTAGGTGATATTCTGAAGCAGATTTCAAATTTCATATCGACTGGTTGAAAATCAGAGAATTTATAACAGTTCATGTTCCAATATTCAACATGTCTGACGTGAATCATATTTTTCTGTTGGAGGGACAGTGACTTTATTTTTTAATTAAACGCAACATATAAAGGCGGTGGAAAAAGATACTGACCTCTCCGGCCAATCTTCTGACTCTATATCTAGAAACATCAAAAGATCCCTGTGATGATTTGTATCTCAGCCACGCTTTTATTATAGCTGTTCATGTGGACCTCTTGAATGACATGACCCCACGGCCCCTAGCACCGGCTTGAGCGGTTTTAGATACAAATATTCGAGAGCGATGATGTAATAGCCCCATCAAATCATCTGAGGGAAAGTGGTGAATTATGTGACCTTTAGATAGACAAAACGGCCCAAGCGGTGCAGATATTTGTAGGATGCAAGTTCTTATTCAATACACAAGTCTGTGAGGCCCGACGCTGACCAAGCGGTTCATACTCCATATAACCCCAGTCACAAATCACAATCACAATGATTTGTACAGAGGGCAAGCCTCGGGGACGAAACGACCACCAGTAGAATCTCACCAAATACAGGTATCAATTGAACAATATGAAGGTGTTGGGAATAGATGCCGGCGCACTGACAGGAAGTCATATTAACGCATGAACTGGTCTGTCCATTCTGTACTTTTTGCACATTTCCCCCTTACGTATCATATGAAACAGACAAGCATACTCCCTCTCTCTACATTTAATTGATAATGAGATAAGCATGATCCAGGATAGCATTTGGCTCGATGCTCACTTTATACTCTACAGACCAGAGTCTAATCCGTCATTCAATATCCAGCCGTCGTCCATCAGTTAATTTCCGCGTCAATAATCTAAAGGCCTAATTAGGTATCCCACAGCATTAGCACCAAATAACAAAACTGTATCACAAAAAAACTTAAACATAGGCTAGGTTTGCTGCAAAATTAAAGCGGTCAGCAGTTTTCAATGAAGCCGACAAGACACAATGATGTTCCAAATATCAAATTCGTATCGCCTATCAGTATTTTTAATTCATATGGTTTTCGTTGAAAAAGTCGTTATCTAGAGAATGATGTATCTCATTCACTCTTCCAACAACGTTCTGGTGTCGGTAAAGCATCTGACGCAGACATGATACATGTACATCTGTCCCTTTACGTATTATACTTCCAACATCTACAACAACTTTCCTCTCGCAATATGAAGAATACACTATATTTACTATGAGCAATATATTTGCTATATAATATATATGTGCTTCATAAAAATGTTCTCCATAATTTTATTCCAACAAAAAAACAAAAACAAAAAACAACAACAACAAACAAATAAATAAACAAACTATAAAATGATGCATAAAAAATAACAATATTTGAGAATTATATTATTTGGTTACATATACACAGTACTGTAAATTTATCTATGTGTAATCGTACTACAACAATTGACATCTGGAACCCGGTAGTTAAAATATCGTTGATAATAAACGTTATCAGTATATTGTACATGCATCATTCGTACATGAGATTATGTTGTGAGGGATGAAAATTTATTATTTAGAACATTTTTAATGCCTATGGAATATAGTTAATCAAATAAACGGCATGCACGAATCCAGTCAAATGAAATCTCTACAGAGACTTCCCTTTGCCTGTTTAGCCCGATTTTTGAGTACATTGGCCAGTAATTGCCTTTTTAAATCAAAATTACGATAGCCAAGAAACGGAGTATTGTTTTGACACCGATGTACACTGAGCGCTAAAGATCATAGATAGTTTCTCTTGAGCAAATGCAAGATAAATGTTTGATAGACTGATTGCCTCCCTTGTACATACATTCAGTGAACAGGTTAAAAATTCTGTCTGGTTCTAGATCCATTCTTCGCATTGCGGAATTTATTGCCTACATATCAAATCGATGAGACTGAATAAAATGATTCCTTTATCTTAATAGCTTTGTATCATTTCAGTAAGCCCACATCATATCATTGGTTACTGAACCGCCCCTAGACTCTGTACAAAAGAATGAACCCAACATCACCGCAAGCATGTACGCTGTTGGACATTGACAATAACAAACTATGCTTCGGAAACATTTCAACATAGTTGTGTAATTTCATCACAATTTTAATTTGTTGATGCTTATGTATTTCAATTAAAAACAATGGATAAAATTCGAGGATCACAATTTAAATCAATAAAGTGAAGTCATTTTGCAACATGTAATAAATAAAATAAAGTATGTTTCGATGGACGGACCCACTTTAAATTTTGTGTATTTTATATTACCTGATCATATTTGGTCATTTTCAGGCGACTTGCATGCCCATCTGTGCAGAGGATCATGAGGAATATTTAAACTGACAGCCGTTGGCGAATGACTGAAAAGTGGCATTTGCTTGATTATGCATAAAAGTGTCCAAAATTATATTCGTTTGCAAGGAAAACAATATAAATAAACAAGGTCGGAAAATCTGATAAAAAAGTACCAAAATTGCACGTTACTGTGATGTGATCGAAGTGGCCAAAGAAAATGTCTGGGGTTTTGTGGGTCGTGAAAGTGTGGGCCGAATGCATGCAAATTCACACGAGACGAAAATTCAGCAGTGAATGAGACAGCCAAATGCATACGAATGCAGAATAGCCGAATAATCAGTGAATGAAACAATCCGATCTTATTATCCCCAGACCGAAAACCAGCGAAGAAGGTGACACATACAGACTTGAGGCGACTTCAGACTCGAGTTGTAGTCTGCATGACTGTGGTAAGTCCGCCTCATATAAACTCACCTCGACTTAAAATCAACAGAGGGGATATGTCTTACTATAATTTTAGTAGCCGTCTATGTTCGTTCGTTTGTCCGCTCCGTACGGCCAAATTAAAGTTTTGGTCGAAATATCAAGAAAGTTTGCCGGGACAGTTTTGCTAGGGAACGCGGTTTCATGTCATTCAAGATGTCCACATAAACACCTACAATAGACGCGTTGCCGAGATACAAATCATCACAGGGATCATTTCTAGTTCCTGTGATGTTTCAGATAAGCAGTCAGAATATTGGCCTATGAGATAATAATAATTCTTTTCAGTACGGCGGGATATTTGTCCGCCACCATTATATGTTGCGTTTAATTGAGGTCAGTAAAGGTAACGTAATATAGCAAAAGGTTCAAAAAAGGTATTTGACCCCCATTGAGTATGGATTTTTATTGGTCAAAAGATCGTCAACATATGGGGTTAGGGAAAGTGAGTTAATCCAATAACAAATTAAAAAGAGCACAACGCCCAGAAATATATCCCAGAAGGTGGAGAAGATGAGGAGTCCAAAATCGACAAAAGATTGCGAAAGTTGTCAGGATAACACAAGGCTATATTTTTTCCGGTATCGATTTCTTTGTTGGTGTAGAGCTGACGTTTAGCTGAAGATACTTCAGGTTGAACAAAAAATTATCGGGAATAAAAAACAGACATGAAACGCTAAGTTTCTTGGTCGAATGGTTAAAAAACGTGATCTGTATAGCTATAACTGAGAGAGCGACTTAAAAGAGTATTTAACAGCAAATCTCTAATTATCTTCACATTTGGGGAAGAGGACCTAATCGCTATATATATTCAGTTCTAGGTCTACTCAATCAATCTCGTAAACGAGTCTTTGCTCTTCATTTATGTCTTAAACTGATTTGAAAGTTATTACCAGACACGTACACGTAGACGAAACCAATAGGATTTACATTATTGGAAGAGTATTAAGTGAAATAGCATTGTACGAAAAACTCGAAGTGAAAAGGCAATCAGCATGCACATGAAACTAGTCGATATAAAATTATACATTTCAGCGACTATTTTAGCGTGTATTATACAACTATAAAAGCATTCTCCACAAAATCTATACTAAGAATGTTAAGAATAAACGACTGGCCGCGATGGAAATAACGGTATATTGACTAATCTATTAGGGGGAAAAAACATCACCGCACTACATTCAAGAGCGAAGTGAATCGAGAATCTCCTTGTATTTTCTTTTATACAGGATGATGGATTGAGTTGCTGCTCTCGTCCTGCTAATATACGCATCAACATGACAATACACTGTATACACTTCATAACCTTTGATAGGAACTTCTATAAACTATTTATTGATCCGGTGCCTTCATAACCTAGCAACACAAGTTGCAGGTAGCTCGACGTTCGATAATCAACAAGGCTAATTGCCAAATGTATCGACTGTAAGGTAGTTTCTGCGGATATTCTCTGGAGAATTAAATCAAATCAGGCAGTGAAGAGGTGTGCTTTATTCCAGGGCGCCATACGAGGTTAGTTATATTCTTGTTTCACATATCTGTATCATAATAACCGGTTGAAAGATAGAGGTACACCATCAGTTTAGGGCAACATGGTTAACATATATCTTGAAAAATTATTGCCAAATATCTTACACAATGGTCAAGATGGTTAAAATGAAATGATACGATGTAAATTAATTACAGTGATCCCAATCTAATAGAGGAGATGTTCTCCATAACATATCAATTCAGATTGAATTAGTGATCAATGTTTTATGTTAAATCTATTCAACAGAAAATTCCATTTTTTTATCTGTTAGATTAATTTTTGGTCTACCGTGGATTCGTTTCCTCCTTTGGCAATTTAACAGATTCATTTAACAGATTTGAGATAGTTTCAATTACCTCAAAAGATTGAAATGTCATAATAATTATTAAGAGAATATAAGAATAAGAGAGTCTGTTGAAGAGCATAGTCAATTTAGGCACTCAAAACATGTTAAATTATTACAAAGATACAAGCCTAGGCTTCCATTACTAGATCACTATGGAAACATATTTACGAAAAAGGTTTCGCCTATATCGAAGAATTATAAGACAGTAACAAACTACAGAATTAAGAATTAAAATTAACCTCGCCAAATTTGTCAGCTTTCAACTTATAATTATATATTTTGAGAATATGTGTTTGAAATATCCGAATGTGTTATTGGGTTGAATAGTTATTGTAAAAAACAATTAAAATTAACATGGGTTAGTTTTACAGAGGCCCAGTGTTTTGATTTCTCTCGTATTTGCCAATCGTCTTCCAGCCTTGGAAGAATACTTGCATATTAACTTGTGATGGTTTATTCTGGCAAGGCATTGTTACCTTATTTGTGATCTAAATAATGCGACCTCCTCCAGTGCAAGTCCCACGATTACTATAACTGGGCAATTCTTATTGAGGAGTGGAGGTGTTTTACCTTCTTATTACAAGATAGATCAAAATATAGACAGATATGTAGATGATCTTTATTTTCAAGCTCGATAACTAAAATAGGTGTGCACCTGTGAAGCCCGGTGTTTAAGTGAGGCCGGTAAGGTTAATAAGGTACTTAATAACTTCGCCAAAGTAACGCACACACCCGATCCTCATGTTTGCATACTTCTGCCAACCAACTGATCTCTCTTCGTAAGGCAATACATATATTTAATTTCTACAAATATGATAACATCATTATCGTCATCGGCTGACTCTAACAACTCTTATGTACTATAAGATTTATGAGACATTTATATCATGCACAGGACACACTCAAGATGCCTTAACAACGAAACGATGAATTATTGAAAGAACTAACAATGTCCGTTGAAGTGTGACAAGAGAGATAACTCGTATGAAAATGATACAACTGAAAATAGGTTTTTCTCTATAACGAATATTATGGATTAAGAATACTGATCAGCGATACGGATTTGATATTTTGGAACATCATGATGTCTTGCCGGCATCATTGAAAATTGTTGACCGCTTCTCTCTTGCAGGAAACAAGCCTATGTTTATGTATACTTTTGTCTTTTTGAATTTGGTGCTAATTTTTTTTTTTTTTTTTTTTTTTTTTTTTTTATAATGTGCATTTATTGCCACAAAATTGTTATTATATATTTACAGACAATGCATTGAAATATTAATTCTTACCCATCATATTTGTATCCTACTTGGAACTTTGTAAATACAGTACGAATACGTGAATATTACATTTGCAAGCTTATGTGTACATATATACTATTTACAGAAAGTCTGCGCCGAAGTGGTACTCTAGAAAATAAATAAAAAAAATAAAAAAAAATAATAAAAAAAGCGAACAGTTACATCAATTTCAACCACAAATACCATTCGGTATTAAATTTGTCTATCATATCATTTTTCATAGCAATTGACTGCTCAATAAATAGAAAATTTTTGACATCGTGCTGTAAACCAGCAATGTGAACAATTTTTCCTTGACATCTACATTTGTAGATATAATATTTCATAATCAGCAGAATGAAATTTATCGGTTTATAATAACTTTCAGTTTTCGTTATGCCGAACAAAATTTGTTTTCGGGTAATATTTAATAAAATATCAGTTTTTCTGTATATCCAGCTACTTAAAGATTCCATTAGTTCATCAATAATTTCACATTCATAGAATAGATGCTCGATTGTTTCAGTCTGCTGTTTACAAAAAGTACATTTATCGTCATTTCTCACTTTCATTTGTACAAGAAGTTTGTTTGTTGCTAGAATACGGTAGTTTATTCTGTACTGCAACCACTGCAATTTTGTATTTTTGCAACACTTAAAAGGTACCATGTATATAAATTTCCATTCCCCAGTAGACGCAATATCATATTTTTTTTGGCTTTTTGGGATTACCCCGTTTTTGACCAACAACGTGTAAATATCTCGACACCCTTTCAAGCTTTTTAATATGATCTGAAGTTTGAAAGGCATTTCTACATTATATGTCAGTCGTGGTACCAATTTCAGATTATAGTGGCTGATGTACGACTTTATCGCTTTACAAACACCCCAGTACTCTAAATAATTGGATTTTGTGTTGTATATATTGATGAAGGATTCATAGTCTAAGAATTCACCTTCATTGTCAATCAAATCCCCAATACAGTATACATTGCTGTCATACCAGTTCTTATAAAAAATCGATTGGTTATCTACTTTGATGTTTTCATTTAACCAGATGTTTGTTGTATATAATTCTTCAGTAGTGACAGGTTGAGTTTTTGCGTTAACAGCTCCCCATGCACGTAAAACGTCACACCAGAAAGTATTAGTACATTGTCTCGCAAGGGATATCAGAAATTCATTTCCTTTTTTTATCAGATCTGAGATATTGGCTGTCGAGGTTTCAAATAGTTGTTTGTATTGTGTTTGCTGTAATAAAAGTCTTCGTATCCAAGTTGATTTGAGAGCTGCTATAAAATACTGTATGTTTATCATCTTCAAGCCCCCCATCTCGTAGTTTTGAGTCAAAATTTCTCTTTTCACCCTATCTTGTTTCGATTGCCAGATAAAAGAGTAAAACATCGTATTCATTTTCTTTATGTAATCGTCTGAGGGGTCTGGTAAGGCGATAAATAAATGATTCAGTTTTGATATTATTAGTGTTTTTAGTACGGTGATTCTTCCTAATGGTGTTAACTTTCTCTTTGACCATTGTTCGAGCTCCTGTCGTATGCTATTCAGTTTTTTATCATAGTTTGTAGCAGTCATTAAGTCCAGATTACAGGAGAAAATTATTCCATGATGATTAAAGTCAGACTGGTCCCAATTTAATTTGTATCTGTGGTTAAATGTCTCTCCACCAAACTTTTTGCATCCTATCCAAATGGCTCTAGTTTTGTTATTATTTATTTTCAGCTCAGAAAATGAAGCATAGCGTTTCAGGGTTAATAGCGTTTCTTTTAGGGTAGATTCGGAACCGTCGAGGAGCAATGATGTATCGTCTGCATATTGCGAAATCTTGAATTCTATATCTCCTATTTTTATTCCCTTTATATTTTCATTTCCCTTAATCATTATGGACAGTATTTCAGCACATAACAGAAAAATGTAAGGCGATAATGGATCTCCCTGTCTGCATCCTCTAGAGAGTTCAAAAAAGTTAGAGAGGAAACCACTCTGCGTTACAGCTGTCTTAGCATTATTGTAAAATACGAATATCCATCTTTTGATTGATTCCCCAAAATTGAAGGTGTCTAATACTTGATTGATGAAGGACCATGATACTGAATCGAAAGCCTTTTCAAAGTCGATGAGAAGGAGGAGGCCAGGTAGCTTTTTAGATTCTGTATATTCCATAAGGTCATATATTAACCTAGTATTTTCACCAATGTACCTTCCGCTCATGAAACCTGACTGACTCTCTGATATTAAAATTTCTAGAATTGTCTTAAGTCTACTCGCTATGCACGCTACCGCTATTTTATAGGTAATATTCAACAGAGTTATCGGTCTCCAGTTTTGTAAATGTTGTTTCGATTTATCACCCTTTGGCAAACATATTATTATACCTTCCTTTTGTGTCACAGATAGTTCCCCTTTTCGATAACCTTCGTTTATGGATCTTGTAACAAAGCTGCTAATATCTTTATAGAAGAATTTAAAAAATTCTGCAGTAAAACCGTCTGACCCCGGACTTTTATTATTTTTCATTCCCTTCAAGCAATTTAGAACTTCCGCTTCGGTTATTTCACCCTCAAGTTTAAGCTGTTCTGTCTCTTTTAGCCTTTCAAATTCGAATTTTTTCATTTCTTCGTTAAGATTAATATCATCTACGTCCTTCTTGCTATATAATTTACTATAAAATGTTTCAGCCTCTTTTAAAATTTCCCATTGATCTGTAATGAGTTCTCCATCTTCTTTCTGTAATTTCGGAATTGTTTTGTTCGTGAAATTTCTCGACTCTAAGCTACAGAAATATTTCGTTGGTTTTTCCCCATCTTCAGCCCAACGAGCTTTTGATCTTATTAAATGCCCTTTCATTTTTTCTTTTCTTAGTATCTCCAATTCTATTTTCTTATGATTGAGCAGTTCCATATCAGGTATTTCAACATTCTCAAGAGCTTCAATTGATTTTTCAAGTTTTTCTTCTAGTTTCTTGTTTTCCTTCTTTTTATATGACGAGTATGATATAGTTTGACCCCGTATATGCATAAGAAGGGTTTCTAGAAATAATTGATCTGATATTGTGAATTGTAATGAATTATTTTCAAGTGTTTCAAGATTATCTATATTGTATACTGGTATCGCATATTGTTGCTTTATATCTGCTATACATATTTTCACTCGCTTTACATATTCTATATCATTGAGTAAGCTACTGTTAAATTTCCACAGCCCCCTCCCCCTTTCGAATTCATTTACCTTGACACTTAATACTACAGGCGAATGATCAGACCTATAACTGGAATCAATAGTTATTTTCTGTATACTAGGAAAAAAACTTTCACTAAGTAAAAAGAAGTCAAGGCGAGCCTGTTTTAAAGGATTTTTTCTTCGCCATGTGTATCTTTTTAAATCCGGGTAATTTACTCTGAACGGGTCGATAAGACCGTTAGTATCGATCATATCTATAACAGTCTCGCGTGCTTTGGGATTATTCAGGTGAATGTAGTTGTAGGTATCTAATTGTGGATCTTGCACCAGATTGAAGTCTCCACAGAGTATACAGGTATCATTACCAAACTCATCCATTATATCCCTTGTATCATTATAAAATGTTGGAGAATCTTCATTAGGCCCGTATATTGTAATGAGAGTAATTTTTATGCCATCTAATTCCATGTCTAGCGCCGGCAGAATCAGTTGATATTGTGTTCATCAAATCCGTATCGCAATTCAATGTTCGTAGAGTGGAATACATTGCCCAATCGTATCGGAAAGTGATATCGCTATTTTGGTCTGTCTAAAGCCAAGTAAAATGTTCTAATAAACATATTAAACTGCTAGATGAGTAGCGTACAAGATCTATGGCGCTACGTTTCGTAACTTGTGTCTAATTCCGCTTAACCCGGGGCTAGGGGCCGTATGAACCCATGTACTTCAAGATCCTCATGGTACTCATATGAACAGTCACAATCAAAGCGTGACTGAGATACATCTTTTTTTTTTTTAGATGAAGACTCTATAACGAATATTATGGATTAAGAATACTGATCAGCGATACGGATTTGATATTTTTGGAACATCATGATGTCTTGCCGGCATCAGTGAAAACTGTTGACCGCTTCTCTCTTGCAGGAAACAAGCCTATGTTTATGTATGCTATGATTGTCTTTTTGAATTTGGTGCTAATACTGTTATATGGAAATGGAATAGGTCTTTGGATTATGGACGCGGATATTCTCTAATGGACGACGGCTGGATTATGAATGACGGACTAGACGCTTGTAATTCATAGATATCAAATTTTCAGGGAAAATTTCAAATAACACAATCTCGATGCCATATATAAATTTAGCTCCCCTAAATCACAGGTCAGCTTTCATGAACGTCAAAGAAACAAGCATTCGTTATGGGATCTGCACGCATTTTACACTTCGGTTCATTATGCTGCCAGTCAGATACCTTCGTGTCGAGTGACGCCAATATCACCCATACCCATTCTTTGCTGTAGTTTGTCTGAATGAAGCCACAACGTTTTTTTATGATCATTACACCATACGTCTTCTGCTATACACACGTTATACATGTACCATTGACTGTCACAAATGTAGCACTAATCTTAAGTTGTCGCCTGCTGGGCATTGATTGCAGACTAAGCAGTCAAAATGTGACGCGTCTGTATATGGAAATACATTAATTTTCTCCCTTATGTATGTGTTGGTGCAGTGAAATGTGTAAACGTGAATTTATGTCAGACAATCAGTTAATTATGGGACTGGTATGAGATCATGCTTATGGACATAGGGATATAGAATGTGTATGTCCGCGTATTTTGCTTCGTATATGTGACACGGAATGTAGATTGTGACACGTATATATCAATTACATATATGTTTTTGTTACAAATCTTTGTAGCGATAACGTGAGAGATACGGACCAGTCAAACGAGTTGTGGATGTTTTGTTTCGTGTGCAAATGCATTGTTCGTCCTAAAATAGGTTTTTCAGGCGTGGTATAAATTTCACACCTTCAGGCAGCACAACCCATTCACGACGCGGTAATTCACTCGAATAAACGATTCGATCTCGACCTCGATGGACAATACCTTGCCTCGAGCTAGGTGTTTTATTTCGCTTATACATCACCTCAACCTCAGGCGATAACTATATACTGCTGATATTTCCAATATATCATACAGATATCGGGATGTAACAAAGTAAATCAAGGGACAAGGGAAGTGAATATTTTCTGTAGCAGTAAACGCTTCAAAATTCCCTATTAGCAGGGCATAACTGGGAACGAATAGCAATATTCTCTCTGTAGGATTTTGTTATTATAATAGTTCTGCATTCAATTTTCACTTTTGACTGGGAGAAAAAAATAGTTTCCACTGAGAATCATTGACAGTTCTTTTTGAGCTTATATTCTCAACACTCAAGGAAGTCACCATTTTGTCTACATGCACCAAGGTAATACAGGCAAACAGCACAGACTGTTTTGTGTCAATTATAGCTTTTGTTAAACAAATTCGGAAGCTTGAATGAATCCTAGGGCAACCAGTGAGAAGACAAAGGGACAATGAACCCAATGCCAGAAGTGTTTTCAATTCTATTGAAATATGACAGTTTGTTTCCGAAAATGCAAGTGTGTTAGCACGCCTGTTAGTTGTATATCTGAGAGGGGAAACTCGATTCTAATCATTCTATTTACCGTACACTTACATTCGGGTATCTTGTCCTTTAAAGTTAGCATGATGAACAACAACGTTTGTCTTGTTATTTGACACAGTCTCTGAATCTCTGGTATGTTTCAGGCAGACAAATTAACCTTTAAATGGAATAATTCAACAGTTATCCATTTGGTTGTGTGTCGTCAATACAACACAAACATCACCGTTTTGTGTACATGTGTACACGGAGTCGATGTTTGAACCGGAAAATGTACGTGCTTGGAGCTATCGTTCACGCATTGGGAGAAAGTCGATACCGGCAAACAGAATTTCTTCAGTGTCTCTATGTATGTATGGTCAGACGGTTTCGGTGAAAAGCCTAAATATAGCGTCATCGAGTAACATGATGATGCCATTAGTGATCATAGATCTTAATCTAGTCTATACACGTATGCATTATCAAAGTCTGAATAAGTTTACAAAAAAATTCGTATGATCAAACACATGAAAAATCAATTGGAATAAGCCCTAATTGTAATCCCAGAAGTACCGCATATTACCGCATATGCACGCCAGGCACGAGACTGAAGGGCAGGTTGACGCACAATCGTTTTTTCAAGAGAGTCAGTAATTACAACGTCACCATCTTGATGGTGTAAAGGACAATTTTTGCGCGAGTGAACTGTACTGGTGAGAGAGCTATCTTGGGAGGGTGGTATTTTGGAAACTTCCTGTCGTTCCATATGTTCGAAAAGGCAGTTGAAACTCATCAGTGTTCAAAATATCAGCCATTTAGACCATTTTTTTGGTCAAAATATCAACTCTGTAAACAAGTCAGGTTTTACCTCAAATTTTGGCGGGGACTTCAATTTTCTAAGCGCACAAATGTACCAGTTGTGTTTAAAATACCTTGTACGGAAATACTCTACTTCAATTCTTTGTATCAATTTTAGCAAATGGCACTACGTGAATTAAATTCACAAGAAATTACCAACAAGGGTTCCCCTGCCGACCAGGCAATGCCAATGGCACTTGCTGATTTGTTTGGCGCCGAAGGGGTATTTAAATATCCTCTGCTTTTCAACTTCATCAATCCAAAATACCAATTTCAATGCTTCGTTACTGAAATCAATAACAAACCTCTGACCGTGTAGGAATTTGTTGTTGTTAATGTTTAATCACTTCCTGGTTGTTCATTTTTACGATTTAGTTAATTATAAACCAGTTTCCCATGAGCTGAATATGCAACGATTACGTAACGTTTTTGCCCAATACCTCTCTGTCTTAGTTTTCACGTAACTAAATCACAAATAAACGTATGTCTATAATTTTCCGTTTTTCATAACTCGAACTTCTCGAAGACTGTAGTTAATTAACTTAATTAAACCATTTTCACTGATGTTAATTAATTTCTGGGTATGGTTCAATATGTCTAGAATGACGTGGTAACCTTTTTTAGGTGTCGAAATCCTTCGTTTGAGAGACAAAAGGTGACCCAAAACACTGTAGTCAGGGCTGTTAAGGATTTTTTGGTTCACATTCTTCCAAAAGCACCAAATTTGGTCCATATGTCGCCCATACCATACTATTTCGATCTTTGACGGGCGCGAAGACGGGCGCCCCCTAGGGCCGCCATATTCGGCGAAATTCAATATGGTCGCCACCCGGGTTAGAGGTCAAACGTAGTCAAATAACTAAAAAGGGCTAGAAATATGAATAATAACAGTGGTTTTTAGTGGTTTTGGGGTCGGAGAATCTGATTGTGATCTTATTTCAACGATTTGAGGTCAAGGTCACCCTTTAAGGTCACCCTAAACGTCATTTTGGGGAAAAATTCGCCATTATCAGTGGTTTCGGGGCAAGATAAATAAACTGCCTCATTCTATTGGTTTCCAGGGTTGAGTAACCCGAATCTGGCCTTATTTTGGCGATTCGGGGCAATATTTCATTTGAGAGTCGCGATAGAGGCCATCCGAACCAGAGGTCAATTCTAGGTATAACACCAAAAGAACCACAAATAATACTATAGAGGTTTGTGGCATTCTCCGATTCTGATCTTATTTTGAAGATTTGAGGTCACCCCATTTTGGGGTCAAAGGTCAAAGATCAACAGTTACCACTAAGAACAATCGAACGAAGATTATTCAGGAACAAATTATATCAAAATACTTCGGAGATGACATCTGCTGACAAAATGCTATAACTATGCCGCTACGCCGCTATGTGTATTTAAATGTTCGAAATACAATACAAAGACCGCTTCAGCAACAATATACCAATGATTATTAGTACCTATACCTTCTGGCTTGCGCCCTCAAGAGACTGTGAAGTCGGGTCGCACCCAGTAAGGCTGTGGAAAAGGGATAGTGCCAAGGATTTGACGGACCGAGATCGGAACAAATGGTATGGACAGGAATGTCACAATAATTTTTTTCAGTAGCGAAGTCCACCAAGAGTTCCGACAGACCGAGGGTCTCCAAAGACCGGACATCGCTGTCCATCGTGCGAACATAGGCTGTTGTACGACCCTCCTCCGTGGCATGTGCTAGATGCAGGAGGACCCTGGTGTCCGTCTCGGAATGGTTGCACGGTTGAAGTATTGTGAGGCCACAACGCCTGTTGAAGAACACGGACTCAAAACGGGCACACAGAAGGAGCTGTCCGCTCATGTCAGTCTTGGAGATCTGTGTGCTGATGAATGTGAACGGCTCCTTTTTGTTAACATTTTTTAAGAAGCCGCTGATCCATTCATACTTCGGGATTTTAGGGGTCCAGGAAAAAGTATTGTGGCATTCCAGTCCAAACCATCTGTTCCGATCTTGGTCCGTCAAAGTCCGTGGGACTACCTCTCTTTCACAGCTTAACGGGGTGCAAGGCGACGTCACAGTTTCTTGGATGTGGCAAAAAGACCGCCTGGGCAGCCTGTACAAGCATATCGGACCCCACCGACACACTAGTGGCTCTCACGCATGATCCTGACACTCTCGAGTCCGTGCATATGGAGCTCATAGAACGCTTCATCGTACTAATGTACAGCAAGGGATGTGGTGCAGCCGGTGTCAATGAGGCCAAGCATCACCTTCACTACTGCAACTAGATCGCTGGAAAACATCCCACCTCCCAAGCCGCGCTTTTGCAGCATGTGAAGCGAGCGCTGCTGCAAGCGAGTTTCTACTGGAGTTGCTTCACTCCAGCAGGAAATCCCTGACTTCAGTGAGTGGAGCTGGCACAAAGATTGCACCAGTACATGGCAACCGCTATGGACCACTCTCAGCGACACATCTATGGCATATGCCATTCTCATGCACTGCGGCTGACTCAAGGCATGCACGGGAAGGTGCAAATGCAACTGTGCCGATGTCCGAAACACGACCCTCTGCAAATGCGAAGGCGGTGATGACAAGTATTATTTATTGCTGGCATCATAGAGCGCAAGCCAGAAGGCATAGGTAGTAAAAGTAATCATTGGTATACTGTTGCTTAAGCGGTCTTTGTTTAGTATTTTGAACATTTAAATGCACGTAGCGGCATAGTGATAGCATTTTGTCAGCATATGTCATCTCCGAAGTATTTTAGTAACATTTGTTCCTGAATAATCTTGTTTCGATTGTTTTTAGTAGCAACTGTTGATCTTTGACCTCTAATTCTCAAATGAGGTGACCATGATCTCAAATCGTCAAAATAAGGTCAAAATCTAATTCTCCGATGCCACAAAGCCCTATGGTACTATTGTTGATTCTAGCCCTTTTGGTGTTTCCTATAATTGACCTCCGGTTGATCTCTGTTTCGGGTGACCTCTGTCGTGAACCTCACATGCAATATTGCCTCAAATTGTCAAAATATGGCCATATTCGGGTTACTCAACCCCGAAAATCGATAAAATGAGTTAGTTTGTATATCTCGACTAAAAACCACTAAAAATGACGAATTTGACCCCAAAATGACTTTTAGGGTGACCTTGACCTCGTATCGTTGAAATAAGATCAGATTCCCCGACACCGATAACCACTAAAAAGCTGTATTATTCATGATTCTAGCCATTTTGTTGTTTTAAATACGATTGACCTCTAACCCGGGTGGCGGCCATAATGAATTTCGCCAATATGGCGACCCCAGGGGACGACTACCTTGGCGCCCGTCAAAAATCGAAAAGGTATTGTATGGGCGACATATGGGCCAAATTTGGTGCTATTGGAAGAATCTGAACCAAACAGTCCCTTTTATGCCCTAACATCCCGGACAACTGTAGATCAATATCAATATCAGATATGTGTTGCTATTTTCATTAGCAGATTCTGGTATTACGGGAAACAGTGACGTTATTCTAAATTTCGTTATTGTTTATAGTGTCTATCTGTTAGCTCGTTATTAAAAATAGTAACGTTACTCAAATTCGTACTTTACTGGGCTGCATTCATAAACATATTCCATGGAAAAAACAGTATATGAATAATTAGTTCATAGCATTCCAAAGTGTCATGGTACTGCTGACACGTCCAAAATAGCTCTGTGACCCCCGAAAGGAAAATATCGATCGATGCGTTGCTACAGTGCGTTTTTTTTATCACGAGAGCCATCTCGTGATAAAAAAAACGCATCTGCCTGAACCTGCCCTTCTGCCTGGCGTGAGTATGTTGTAATATGCGGTACTTCTGGTATTACGATGGGGCTTATTTACGATGACCCCTTGCTATTTCCGATTAGCTGCTGATGACCGAAACGTGTTCGTTTACCATGTTTACATATTCTTGAAATTTTGAACCAGTCCCAGCATCTCTCCGTACTTCTCCAATCTTTCTGTATCACAATTCACGACTCAACATTTTTTATTTGGCCATAGGTGGTTGCATACCAATTCTGTAGATGCATATTTGTGAGAAGTTTCCAATAACCGGGAAATGCTGTTAAATTATAGTATTGAACCCGCCTTGATTTATCTTGAGTTGACAGTCATACAGTATATGGGTGTAACTTGTTTCAAGGAATAACGTGTTTGACTCAGAAAAACTCAACTAGGCCTACACCCTGTTACGCTCAAGTTTACCTCCATTACCCAATCAACAGACATCATACAAAACTTTCATATGAAGTTGTAATGTTAGACCACACATTTCTGCATGTCTGCTGAAGTTTGAAGCTTATGGGATGTTTATAGCTATCACACCTAGTCACATCGGTAAACTATGATGAAATCCTCTGTAAGTAGGAATATTCCGATAAAAACTGCTCTGGAAGAAGTAGCTTAATAAATAACATTAAAGACTTAGCACATTCGCTGTGTTGTAAATTTGTAATGTCTTCGGAGAATTCAACTCAATACATTTTCTAAGTTTTGAAAATTCGTCAATACATGTTGGGTACCAGTAATCAGCAAATTTATAAGCTTGAAATTTTCTTCCCATCCCATAAAATTTCGACATGGTTATGAAATTTCGTCGGAATATTCTCTAGCAATAGAGCTACTAATCGTGAGAAAGATTGTCAAATTGGGGTACCGAGAATGGATGTCATGACCGTACATCTTCTATTTTCAGCAAGGACATGGACATCTTCAGGCATATATCGATGATCTTCGCTTTTGATATTTTGGGCCATGTTTTAACAACACCTACAACTGCTCTCTACAGCAACGATACCGACAACTACCACTACGAGGGAGAGATAGAAGAGTCACTGCCATTACATAGCAAGGTCATCTATGGAATCATCATATCATGTATGGTGATCACATGTGTCGGTGGCAACATTCTCACAATCATTTCGTATTGTAAAGACTGCAAACTGCGAACAGTTCACAACAGATATCTGCTGAGTTTAGCAGCTTCCGACTTATTCATTGGTTGTATAAGCATGCCATTCTATGCAGTTTATACACTCATGGATTACACATGGCCATTTGGCGTGGCGATGTGCAAGGTTTTCTCGAGTATTGATTTCCTGGCCTGTCTAGAATCAGTATTTGTTATCATATTGGTCAGTTATGACAGGTGTATGCTGGTTAGACAAGGAGCAGACTACTCCAGGAAACAAACTGCCCAAGTCGCCAAAGTCCGCATAGTCGTGTCTTGGTTTGCTGCATTTCTTATCTACGTCCCAGCGATCATAAGCTGGGATTATATACGTGGGTATAGTACCGTTGAAGAGGAAGACTGCGATGTGGAGTTCCACGATAATCTCCCCTTCACGATTGCAACGGCTTTGATCGAATTTCTTATACCATTGAGTTCGATATTCTCATTAAATCTCTACCTTTACGTGCTGATTCGCAAACGCTCGCGGATTCATGTGTCATCCAAAGCAATCCAGCCAAGCATCGCAACAATCACGAAAAGTTCTCCGCAATCTGGAGTTCTGTCTAAGCAGATATCAACCGAGGAAGAACAAGTTGACAAGAGACGCTATAATATAACATTGAGACGAGAAAGGAAGGCCGCCAGATCTTTGGCCATTCTGGTCGGTGTCTTCGGTCTCTGCTGGTCCCCGTACACTGTCTGTACTGTGATGTTGGCATTCTGTGACGACTGTGTGAATGAAACCCTTTACGCAGCTTTCACATGGTTGCTATGGGGTAATTCTACTCTCAATCCGTTTTTGTATGCTCTCATTAATGAGCGTTTCAGAATTAATTTCATGCGTCTTCTCCATCTTCGAAGTTTTGTAGGCTGTCAGACAAAGTCGGACACATGGGAGGCGAGATAAAGGAGATACTGTGAATTTGTGCAGCTTTTATAGGGAAACGTCCTGATATATTAAATACTTCGATTCACTCAACAAACGAACTTTCCATGGTTTCTGACCTAACCTACATAGCTGAGATGAATATAATTCTTAGAAATTGGAATAATTTTGCTTCTGAGCAACTGTGATTAAGGGCTGGACATAATTAATTTACGTAACGCTTTACAAACTATTTTAAGTTCACAGATCCTGTTGCATTTTCATTTACGTATACTAAAGTATTCAATTACTCTAATGCTGTCAAGGAGTTCAACTGGAACTCACACATGTCTGGAGGCTATAGTTCAGATTGCGAATCGTTCACATTTATTGATACACCATGCAAAAACAGTGTGACTGGTTACCTTGATATAATGAGTGATGAAGAGCCAAGACACTTCTGACCAACGGACCTAAATATAGAAAACCGAAAAGGCTAAATTTGAATGAAGACCAGAAGATATCCCTGGCTATAATGGAACATATGTTACTGATCGTCAAAGCGAGAAAAAGCTGAACGTTCAGTACTCCCTGATTGACTAGATCTCACCAAGAGCAAGGTCGTTGAAACAATTCGCCATATGACTCAGTTGTAGCAAATCTTCAGAGTGCATTCGTAAAATTCCCAGCAGGCAAAGTCCCAAACAAAATAATATTCATATGCAAATATTACTCTTACCAGGTGTTGGTTATTTTGAGTATAAGCACACCATCATCGAATACCTCTACTTAATCGCCAACTGCATTCATTTTAGATGATTTATTTAACCGCAAAACACTTCTCAAGCATTGTTCATTCTCTTTCAACGACTCGTATCGATATACCAAAAGTGTCCTGGATTCCTAAAATGCTTAAAATACCATACAAAGCGGAATTCATAGCTAGTTCTGGAAGCTGCGCCATCAAGTTTCTTTCAATCCTGTTGATGAGGCCCTATCGTGAGATCAAAGAATTTGGGGGAAGGTATTGTGCTACTGTTTCTAAAAAACCCGATGTTAAATGTATGCGGATATTGGAACACTTAAAATGCCTTAGGAAAGAAATTGATGCCAAAGGGAACATACCGTACAGATATGTATCGACGTGGGATTTCTCGATTCTATATTACACTATCTCATCAGGACGTTATGGACCGTCTTATTTCATAAATAGCATGGGTATTCAAGAAAACTGATCGATGATGTATTAATTTCAGAAGCCATAAAGCATTCTTTAACTCCACTACATGCAAGGGGTGTCATTCATGGGGAGTTGCTTTTTTATAGAGTTGTTTAAATTTTTCAATAATAATATCTACGTGAAATTTGGCAACACGATATAGCATATAGGTATTCCAATGTGTACTAATTGTGACCTTTTTATGTTCTCTTATAAAAGCGACTATATGCAGACGCTTTCAAAAACCGCTCATTTCTTAGCCCGTTCCTTCTCATTCACCAAACGCTATATAGATGATCTTCTCGCTGTGGATAACTGCTATAGAAGTGACACAGTGAATTATATATATTCACCTTCACTGGATTTGAAGGAAAGTACACATAGCTTTAACGACATACCATACTTAGACCTACATCTCTTTAAAAAAGAAGCGGGCCTTCTCTCTCGTCGACTTTACGACAAGCGGGATGAGTACAACTTCAACCTTGTTAACTATCGCATTCTGGACAGTAATATTCCAGTGAAAACTGCATGGTACAAGCGTCTGGTCCGTCATTCATAATCCAGACGTCGTCCATTAAAGAATACCATAATTCAAAGACCTATTCCATATTCCATATAATAGTATTAGCACCAAATTCAAAAAGACAATCATAGTATACATAAAACGGTCAACAGTTTTCAATGATGCCGGCAAGACATCATGTTGTTCCAAAAATATCAAATCCGTATCGCTGATCAGCATTCTTAATCCATAATATTCGTTGCAAATTCGTCATCTAGAGAATGATGTATCTCAGTCACGCTTTGATTGTGGCTGTTCATGTGAGCACCATCAGGATGTTGAAGTACATGGGTTCATACGGCCCCTAGCCCCGGGTTATGCAGACTTAGACACAGGTTACGAAACGTAACGTCATAGATCTTGCACGCTACGGTCGTATTTTGCTATCAGCATGTGGCGTATGCATATCTCGTTTGGTATCTCGCAAGCGCCTCCACTTAAAGTTTCTCAAATTTGGCGATAATTGTCGCATGCTGATAAAAAAAATACGAGAGTAGCGTGCAAGAGCTATGGCGTTAGGATTCGTAACTTGTGTCTTATTTCGCATAACTCGGGGATAGGAGCTTACAACGAAAATCTATGGTTAATCCATATTGACTACTGATGAGCGGATCATCATGATGTCTTCACGGAATCATTGAAGACTGTTGACCGCTTCTCCCTTGTAGCAAAGTAGCCTTGATTTTGTCCTAATGCTTTTATATAAGTTAGGTCTTTGGATTATGAAAGTGGAAATTCGTTAATGGATGACGGCTGAATATCGTAAGTCGGAGTAGACGCTTGTATTTGTGAAATGGGAAAATGGAGAATTTTATTTCACTGTCTCCTATATGTTTGCCGACTTTGCAGTGTTGTGGTGCTGGTGTGTTTATTTGTTGACCATGCACTCTTGGTGCTGTTGAGCTCCTGTTTCTCCAATATAGTACTTTTATCAGTTAGATAAGTTAAAACATCTGTTAGTGTTTTTGAAAACACAGCTCATGGATTCATTAAATGCCAGTGGGTTAGCATTGTGAAAGTGTTAATAACATTTTATTTGAGCATTTTCAGTTAAGTGAATTAAAGATCTGTGGATTGTTATTAAATTTTACTTGTTTGAGCTATTTTTTTTTTAGTTAAGAGTTTGTCTTTTCCCTTTGACAGATCAAACCCGATATGTTACAAAGTCTGTCATTTAGTTGTAGAACTGTCGCATTATTGTTAATAAGGAGGAGAGTGTTATAGTTATTTGGGTTGTTATGGCTAATAAATGTTGCTGTGTCGGTATGTAAACATTGTACCATTTTGAACAACAGTCTCAATATATTCGAAACGCTTTAATTGCTCGTCTAGGCTAGCTATAGTCTCATCTTAAAAATATATTTCTTCGTTATGTATCTTAGGCTAATAACATCATCATATACTTCTAAAATAGTAAAAGAATCTTTATGTGCACCAACTGTGTAAAACAATATATTATATAGTTTTCGTTTGGTTTGTCATACCTGCACAATGTTAATTTACACCGCTATATCTGATATATTAGCATGTTTGGGTTTGTGCACTATATCCCTTAAAAAGAACATAAACATCGAAACTGCAGTTAGAATATAATAATGTGGAAAGTCAAGAAGTTTATTTGTTTTTTTTCTTATATCACTTCTCCACATCAGAAGACCGCTCTTTTTATACCTATATATACTTACTAGCTATGTATCTATTATATATGCATCAAAGAACATAGTTTTGGTTTGGTATATCATTCATCCACAATATATATAATTTATTGGTTCTATACAATTGTTTCTGTTAAGAAATGCTTTTCGATCTTTTCCTCTGTATTAACATTCGGCGCTGGATAAGGCTAGTTGTATGTTGTACAAAAGAATGGCAGAAAAATCCAAACGTTTAGTGGTTATTTATTCGATGATGTCAACAGTGCCCGTCTCTGCTATGGTTGCCGTAATGGGCAATTATACTTCTTGGATGGCTGAAGCAAAGAATAGGAAAACAACGTCTCAACCTTTGAGGTCAAGTGAGGTGAAGAATGATAAAAGCAATCTTGACCAATTAGAGATTCGAATAATATGAAAAAAGAAAAGAGTCGTTCGCTACGAGAGTTCAGGCTGAAATATCTTCATTTTACACGGGATGAGTATATCATTTTTTATACTTTTCTTTACCGAACCACGCCAATTGCAGATAGCCTGATGAGTTCATATCGACTGATTTGCATAACCATTAAAGTGCATTTGAGGTATTTGTTCACTTAGTAAAATCGGACGGAGCGATGCTTAGGTACATGCGTTGATATATCTGAAATGAAATCATATGACACACTGTATGAGACCTTTTGATATACCGAAACAGCAAAAATGATATATTTGGAATGCCATGGATAACAGTACAACAATTAAAAGCCCATTCTCTGTGGATAATAAAAGGAACATAAGGATTTTCAAGATGGATTTCCGAGCAGCTTCAATGTCAGGCTGTATATCTTACCTTGTCTGTTTACCATATCTTGAGCCGCACTCTGGTAAGATGACCCAATAGACACCAGGGGTATTCTCACTCTGCTGGACCCCCGTACAGCGTCTGCACTGAGTTATTGACATTCTGTGACGAATATGTGAATGAAAATCTGATCGAACCTGGACAATATCCTATATATTCACTGGTGTGTTTTATGCTCTCACTAGTGAAAGTTACAGAACTAATTTCGAAGTATTTCCGGGCTACAAGGTAGGCCAGAGAGGAAACGATGTGAATTTATGCTGCTGTTATAACCTAACCAACATCCATCCATCGAAACACCTCCTTTATTGTCATATTAAATGTCTGTTCATGTCCCTAAAAAAACGAACTTCTTTGATGTCTAGTCTTCTCTGCATGGCTATGAAAAATAATAATGTAATCGTGTAGCAATGTTTCGAGTTGCGTCTTAGCAACTGAGAAACTAACGTAGAAATACATTTATCGACGGAACTGTACTCCGGTAGGATTCGCGGAAGCTCGGTTCCAACAGCATTTTCATGAAAAAGCTGGTTACACCATGTTTAGTCGTTTACTCCATTAGACGTGCTCGTTGTTCATCCATAAACATCAAACGAGTTATTTCTTTGCGCTCCCGAGCTAGCGTATCTAATTCCGCATACGCCGATTTTATGGGTGGTGTGGATACTTCATAGTCTGAATTTTCAGACAGAAAACAGACTGAATTTTCCATTATTGGTGTCCAGACATATATTAAAATGGGATAAAAGTAAACAAAATATTGATATCAAGCACAACAGAACCATTTATTCGTATTACCAGTATCTCTAAAGTGAAATAGTTTTGAACCAAAAGTGTGCCTGTCAGATTCATTGTCAGAATGTTAGGTGGACAATAGATGATGCTTGTGGTACCCCCAAAACTAGATCCATACTCTCTGCTAGCCGAAAGACAACTTGGAGATATTGCAGCATGGACTGATATTTAACCGTTATGTTTGGAAAAGGTATGGTGACCCCCATTTTCATTTTTATATTTCATAAGAAGTATATAAATGATCATATTGTAAAGTGAAGAATCTCTTATTTTGAGAATTAATTTTAATAAGTTTTAAACACGAAGATAGGTTCATTTCCCTACTGATTCAATGGTGCGGGATGCATAAGAGACGCAGTATATCTACAGATATTATGGTGATATCTTAGCACAACAACTTATTACTGCAAGTTTATGCACATTCTGACTTTGAAAAATGATTATGATCTACTCCCATAAAGAACCAATGATGAACCCAAGGTGGCAATCACCCGATATGTTAACCGGCAAAAAAATGTAAAATCAACTTCATACCAAATTGTCGATATAAATCGGCGAATGCTGATGAGTTATTCTTTGAATGCAATTGCTTCGCGTGTATGCTGTGATGTGTGATCTATAATTCGGTATCATGTATTATTCATTATTCTATGACACTGTCTATAATAACTTGCTAACTGTGCAATTATTGAGCGTTTTGGCACAGTTGTGTGGAATGTACCGTACATGTGCCAAGTGCAGGTGTTCATTTGGCGATTCTATTTCACAAGTCGGGTGAGGAAAGGGACGTCTGCTTTCATACAAGTCACAATCGAATAAGACAAACAACTAAATTACAAGATGGAACAGAAAATTTAACTGTTCTTTATATCGGGAAATTGATTAACAAAGCGACACAAATAGACCTATATCAGCCCGACAGAATCAATCCCCATTTGAGATACCACATAAACTCGTCCACTGAAACGCCAACCGAAACGGAAGCATCGTGCGATGTTGACCAGTTTTTTCAACAAAGGGGAAAAAGGATATCAAAGTTTACCATATTTTTCAACTTTTCATGATAATCTTTGTTCATAATCAATTTGAATGGTACAAAAGAATAGAAATAATGTGTTCATAAGCGTACTCAATGGTTACGCACGGTTAGTTTGGGACGGTTTTTTAGGGTGCGCCCTTGCCCTGAAAGATACACTTTCCTAAACTAACCGTGCGTAAAATAAACATTGAGCGCGCCTATGAAAACGTTCTTTCCAAAGTAATCATAATTATAATGCGTTACCTATCTACTTATTATCAATGTGTTCAATGTCTAGTGTGCGTAGATAAAATAATTAATTTGAAGCAGTCGCTTTTGAGCTGCACAGAAGATGGTACGATAAGGCGGGATTTTGGCCTATACGTGGCGCGGTTGAAATCGGAAAAAAATCATGAAATATTTGTGTTTAAGGTAACGGCAAGAGAAAATATATGCTCGATTGCGTTATGACTATAGTTACGAGATGAAATTGAAATCCACAGCATGTGCTATTTCGTGAAAAAAAATTGGTTTAAATCGAGTCTATTAAATACACATTTAGACACGAAGGAACCCTTAGGTCAAAACGCTATTTAACTTGGTCAAGTGCGGTGGCATTATATCTTCATTGCTGGAAAATCCTTTTGGTCAAAGGGTCCTTCGTGTCTAAATGTGTGTTTGAATGACTCAATTTAGACCCTTTTTTCACGAAATAGCACATGCTGTGAATTTTAATTTAATGACATATCTAGAATCATAACGCAATCGAGATAGAACTTTCACATATTGTGTGCACATATTTTCTCTTGCCATTACATTAAAACACAATTATTTTTAAGACATTTTATTTCTTCGATTTCAACCGCACCACGTCTAGGGCAAAATCCTGCCTTATCGTACCATCTCCTTTGTTAACCCCGGCCAGGCGGGCTCATTTCAAGGATCGTATAACGTATAAACATGCTCTTCGGTGAAATTTATTATAGCTGATGACAGTGATTTGTCGAGCATCAACTTTTAAGCGGTAGATGTAAATAGCTTTCTAGGTAGCGACGTAAGATGAATTGGCAATTGACGGGACTGCCTGAAGGAAAATATAAATTCCATCGAATATCTCTGAGAAGTTGTGAATGGATTCCAATGACCGAAGTAATAATTATCGCCGGAGAGGGAGGCGGTCAACCCGAATGAAAACTCGACCCCGTGTGAGTTGTTCATCCGGCTTGGACACCGACCTCGAAGGCGGTAACTGACTTACACAATGGATCTACATGTACGTCTGCTGTGAACAGTCCCTCATCAGGACCTTATTGACCGTCTAAGTTCATTAATAGTATCTGTGTTCAAGAAAACTGATCGTAGATATATTAATGTCGGAAGCCATAAAGCATTCTTTAGCTTGACTACATACAAGAGATATCATTCATGGGATGTTTCTTTGTTGATAGAGTTGCTTGAATTTCTCATTAAAAATATCTATGTGAAATTTGGCAACACAATATATCAGCAACATATAGGTATTCCAATGGGCAATATTTGTGCACCCCTGTTGGCTGACCTGTATCTGTTCTCTTATGAATATGACTATATGCAGGCGCTTTCAAAAACCGATCCATTCAAAGCCCGTTCCTTCTCACTCATCAAACGCTATATGGACGACCTTCTCGCTGTGGATAATCGCTATATAAATGACGCAGTGAAGGATATAAATCCACCTTCACTGGATTTGAAGGAAACTACAGATCGCCCTACAGAGATCTCTATCTCTATAAAAATGGAGCGGGCATTCTCTCTCGTCGACTTTATGACAAAAGAGATGATTACAATTTCGACGTCGTAAACTATCCCTTTCTGGACAGTAATATTCCAGTGGGACCTGCATATGGCGTATACATATCTCGCCTAGTAGCAGCATTTGCTAGATCCTGTGTTAAATGTGACGATTTTAATCAACGTCACAAAACATTGTTGCAGAAACTTATAAAACAGGGCTATTCCACCAAGAGCCTCCACTCAAAGATTCTCAAATTTGGCGAAACATATCGCATGCTGATAGCAAAATACGAACGTAGCGTGCAAGATCTATGACGCTACGTTTCGTAACTTGTGTCTAATTCCGCTTAACCTGGGACTAGGGGCCGTATGAACCCATGTACTTCAAGATCCTCATGGTACTCATATGAACAGGCACAATCAAAGCGTGACTGAGATACATCATTCTTAAGATGACGACTTTACAGCGAATAGTATGGATTAAGAATACTGATCAGCGATACGGATTTGATATTTTGGAACATCATGATATCTTGCCGGCATCATTGCAAACTGTTGACCGCTTCTCTCTTGCAGGAAACTAGCCTATGTTTATGTATACTATGATTGTCTTTTTGAATTTGGTGCTAATACTGTTATATGGAATATGGAATAGGTCTTTGGATTATGGACGCGGAAATTCTCTAATGGACGACGGCTGAATGATGAATGACGGACTAGACGATTGTAATCACACGAAATCTTTTTCAACTTCCATCCGAGCTCGGACTCGTCGGAAAGATTGATCAATTTCTGCCGATGCTCCACGAGTTCTGTACCTGATTTTATTGAGTTCTTTCCTTTCTGGGTCTTTCCCTCATCGAAGCTGGCATATGCGTCAGAAAGATGATCCAATACTTCCACGTTGTCGGGACTGGACTGGACTTCGTTCCCTTTTCGTTTAAAGGTAACTGGTTTCGCATATTTCAATTCCTCAATTGCGTGGATGGTGTCGCTATGGGAGTTGATCATTTCTTCTTTGAAGTTTTGCATACGCTTAGCTATCAATTCATCCAGGTCATTCAAAAGCTTATTTGTTCCACGTTCCATAGCAGTATCCACTTTTCCTGTCACGACCTCGTCTAAATCGGGCTTCCCCGACTTCCCAGTAGTGTCCGCTGATTTATCCATCTTGAAAAACGCGACTGAAAAAGTCCCGCTGATTTATCCATCTTGAAAAACGCGACTGAAAAAGTCACACAGCTGAGCAAAAAAGTTAACGTCAGGCTGAGTGTGGCATCAAGGCTGGACTGAGCCAAATGCACCGCATGCGATCGGTCACATGACCAAAATAACCCTAAACTATTGGATAATACTGTTCCACCAAGACAATGATTCCCCGAGTTTAGTTGGAATCACGGTGAATATCATAATAACCGGAAATGCTGCTGAATTATAGTATTGGACCCACCCGAGGATATCTTGAGCTGACAGACAGTCATACAGTATATGAGTGTAACGGAATAAAGAAAAAAACGTGCATGCCCGTAATTAGATCTTTTCGTGTTTGACAGAAACTCATGTAGGCCTACACCCTGTTACGCCCATGTTTATCCCCATTACCCAATCAACAGACCTCTTACATAGGTAACAAAACTTTCCCAGGAAGTTGTAAAGTTAGACCACACATTTCTGCAATGGAAATCGACACGCCTGCTGAAGTTCATGACTTGAGGGAGGAACATGCGATGTTTATAGTTATCACATCATGTCACCTCGATAAACTGATGTGAAATCCTGTGTAAAAATAATTATTGACAGATGCTTAATGTATGTCCGGCTAGACGCTTATATTTATCAAAAAACATTAAGCTGAACTGTCTTTTGACGCTTTAACATTCAAATTCCATAGAAAATGTACATTAGATAATTTAAAATAATGCAGGGGATATCTACTTTTATATCAGCTTTGTTCAGATCCACGTAATTGACGCTTGGCTACACATTGCTGAAGCTATATGAGACACCTCGTCGAAGGTGAACTTATTTGGACAGAAGAAGTATCGCTATCGAGATTGATGCTCCGATCGACGAAGGAGGGAGATATAGGATTGAGAATCAAATAAGAAGCTGAACCCTTACTCTTCATCGTTTTATTCACCCTTTGACAAAAGACACAACACCAATACATTTACTTTACTTTCACGGAGACATATATAGACCATGATATATATATTTCACACTCCAGTGGAACAGCCATTGAAACCGGCATGACAAAACGGGAAACCCTTAGTAAAGAAAAACGCTCTGATATTTCTACCAGTTTAGCCTTCCTGTCTTTGTAAATAGCAGCGGAATGAACTTCAGATTAAGCGTAACATTCTAATACATCACACCAATTGACTGGCAACACGAATATCATCAAGAGATCGTAATACAAATGACACTGTTAACTACAGTATGCTGTGCAACGTTGATATTGAATAGAAGTGACACTGTTAATTATACATTCACTGTACAACGTTGATATTGAATACAAGTGACACTGTTAACTATACATGTGCTGTGCAACGTTGATATTGAATACAAGTGACACTGTTAACTATATATTCACTGTACAACGTTGACATTGAATACAAGGGACACTTAACTATAGATGTGCTGTACAACGTTGATATTGAATACAAGTGATACTGTTAACTATACATTGGATGTACAACTTTGATGTTGAATACAATGACACTGTTAACTATACATGTGCTGTACAACGTTGATATTGAATACAAGTGACACTGTTATCTATACATGTGCTGTACAACGTTGTTATTAATTATATTTAGTTTCAAAAAGGAATATTCATATAACGGCAGACGATTAATTATATGCCACTGAGCATTTCGCCATGGGATGAATAATACCAAGTCACCGTGTATGCTATATACAAGGCACAAGTTATCTGTCTAACGTGCAAGTTATTTTAGCCGAAATCATGATGAAATATTACCGTACGTCAGAGCATTGATCGGTTGAAGAAGAACCTGTCAGCTATGCATGTGTTACCGAGCAAACGACTCGTCAATGGATTCCCTTGGGTACGGTACCGTAAGACGCTTGTGATGGGACTGATAATTTACGCGATGTGGCGAACTGGTGTTTGAGATTGAAGAACAGTAAACACGATAAAGTTCACAGACCCAACTGAAACGCTACAAGGGAACTGACAGCTAACCGAAAAGACTACGGTTAAGGCATTGGAGTGAGTGAGTGAGTGAGTGAGTAGGGTTTAACGTCATTTTCAACATTGTTTCAGTCATATCACGACGGTCCCTACATGTGCCAGAACACGAGAGTGTCCACAGTTCCTATTATTCTGGACACTGATCAGCCCAGCCAGTACAGCACCCGGTCACCCATCCAAGTATTGACTTAAGGCATTGGAAATGATTAAATCCGCGAAATCGTGTTGAATGTTGGATTCATATAAATCTCTAGATTTAAGAAACTACAATTCCGTAGGATTCCCGTCAGTTCGATGGCACTTCGACGGCATATCATATTCTACAGATAGCCCTAACTGCACATCAAATTTAGACCAATATCTCCATAAAAATGAAGCGGGCCTTCTCTCTCGTCGACGTTTTGACAAAAGTGATGATTGAAATTTCGACATTGTAAACTATCCCTATCTAAACCACAATATTCCAGTGAGACCTACATATGGCGTACACATATCTCGCCTAGTAGTATTTGCTAGATCCTGTGTTAAATGTTACGATTTTATTCAACGTCACAAAACATTATTACAGAAATTTATAAACCAGGGCTATACCATCAAGCACATCCACTCAAATTTGGCGATACATATCGCGTGCTGATAGCAAAATACGAGCGTAGCATGAAAGATCTAGGGCGTTCCATTTCGTAACTCGTGTCTAATTCCGGTTGACCTGAGGCTGGAGGCCGTATGAAGCCCTGTACTTCAAGATCATCATGGGGTTCATATAAACAGCCAAATCAAACCGTGACACTGGGTCATCATTCGCTAGATAACGAATTCACAACGAAAATCATATGAATTACGAATACTGATCGGCGATATGGATTTGATATGTCTTGCCGGCATCATGGAAAATTGTTGACCGCTTCTCGCTTGCAGAAAACTAGCCTTTGAATATGGTGCTAATGCTGTTATATGGAATATGGAATAGGACGCTGGATTATGGACGCGGATATTCTTTAATGAACGACGGTTGAATAGCGAATGACGGACCAGACGCTTATAATTGTGTCGAAGCCGTCTGTGCCGATCTATGACCACTACTTGCCACAGAGTTCGTGCCACTCTGATTGAATCCCCAGTTTGCCTTCAATAGTTTCCACGTTCGACTGTTTACACAATAGGCTATAAAGATCAGTAGACCCTGGTTTCCGGTCAGGACAATGAACACGTACCAGAGAACATCTGACTGAAAAATGGCGGCGATGATACCGATTAACCAAGTGAATCCAAGGAGAAGCGATAACTTAATATATACAAGTACGTGTTGTCCGTTTGATTTATTTGAGGCTTCTTTCATATCTGGAACATTCCTTATCGCCAGAATTGTACGCACAAAGCAAAACATATTATAGAAAAGCATCAATACCAACGGCGCGATGAAGAAAATCAAAAGCATGTTAGAGCCTTTCAAGAAACAAATATCTCCTCCATAGCCTATATCAGAGCCCTCTGACTTTGAGAGATGATAGATCATACAAGATAAGACGATTACAATGGGAGAGAGATTACAAATGAGGATGTAACGAACTATTTGCTTTGATTTACCTGAGGCATCACGCGCAATAACCATATTAGAGAAGACCTTTTGCATGTGGTGAGCAGATATTGCCATCCACGCAAACGAAGCCAGCCAGAGATAGTGAATCAGAACTCCTATAGCTCGACACAAAACTGAAGTATCTCTCCAACTGGTTCCGATTAGAGAGATGAGCTGAGCAAAGAACAAATGAAAAATCAGCGCCATTGTATTTTTACCTGGCATCGTCCGAAGAGAAGGCACGAAACAGTATATAAGGAATGTGACGAAGAGCCCAACCAGCGATGAACTGATGCACACCGAAGATAATATGGCCATCGTTATGTTATCTCTTGTCCCTCGGTAAAATATTCTCGTCCGAGATTGGACAAATTTCTCCATGAGGACATTCTGGATGAAGTCCACGACATCAGAGCAGATCTTCAACGTCTCTCCGCAAAACAAAACTCTGGACTCATTCAGATAGATGGTATGGTTGTCATATTCCACTGTTACGGACTTAGAGTTGTACGTAAAGTTAGCTACTGTCAGATTATATTCCACGAAGGCACAATCAAGAATTTGTTCCACTCGCGGAGAATTTTTCCCCAGACGCGAAGAATTGGCTATATGATTCGAGCACCGAGTTAACTTGCAGTCCCTGTGAACAATGAACGTTTCATCCACTGGTCTGTACCAATCCATAAAATCCACTACTGAGGCCTCACCTATAAGATAGTAATCATTCATCCAGTCTTCGCCCCATGAACAAGGCACGGGTGCCGAAATCAAAGTATCATTATTATTGTCACCATCGTAAGTGAAGGGAAGATAAAGGATTTCTTTTATGGATTCTTCCATATCCTTTACACTTCTGCGTGACCTTGTTACCACCTCAGCCATTACTAAAATCATTGTGATTTCAGAATGATTATGAAAAGTCGTTTCATCGAACATACGTAACTCTAAATATTTGAATCTGATGGGGTTGAACGGCTGTAAGATGGCTCTCAGTTCTTGTACGTATTCGTTTGCGAAATCATGTTCCCGTATATTCTCGTATGTTGCGTTATTTGGACGAAATATTAGATACAAGCGAATGCCTAGTTCGTCTGCGGACGAGAACAGATATTCACAGTCGTCATCCACGAATATTCGCCTTTCAGAACACTGCAAACTTCGGCAAAGTTTCTGCAAAAGACGAAATCGGCAAGTTTACATATTACCAATAAGAGTGACGTCGGTCATATATATGATTTTTTAACAATATTATATTTGCCGCATACAAAGGCAGTTTCGCTGCATTTATTTATTGTATATATAATCAAACCAGTTGACTTCGTCATGATTTTTTAACAATATTATATTTGCCGCACACAAAGGCAGTTTCGCTGCATTTATTTACTGTATATATATATATATATAAGAAAAATAACGAAAAAACCTTCTCAACTTTCTACATCATTATATTCCGACTGCAGTTTCGAACGTAATGTTCTTTTCAAGGAATACTGTTTTCAAATGACAGACTGGTATATATACAAATACAGGGCACAACGGTCGCTAGACGACGTGCCTGGCTTAAGCAAGCAGTGACTTGATAACATGCTGACATTAATAGAAACAGTTGGTCACAATAAACATGAAAAGAGAGATTAAAAGGGATAATTCAAACGAGTACAATACATGCAGTAAACAACAATCAAAATCAAACATAATTGGTCTGCGAAGCAGAGGTGGGTATTTTCAGGATATGACATGCTTCAACAGTTTGATAAATACGTACATGTATCGCATGAAATCTAATTTCACAAAGTTGTTAAACAAACAAAATAACAAATATATTCAAGGTCTATGTGATCCGTTTAATTCGGAACCATACCTTTCTATAAACATCGTTTCTTTAACATCCAATAAGGCTTGATTCTCATTTAGTACTTTGTAAAAAGGGAAAACTTTAAAAGAAGGGGTCAAATGTATGGCACACTGTCTGATGTGTCGGCTGACAGGGAGATGGCAATGGTTTTCATTATTAATCTGTTGCCTGTGAACAGTTAATCTAGATCTTAAATCTGTGGTTTGACCGATATACTGTTTTCCACAGCCCTGACAAATCAGTGCGTATACAACATATTTACTGTCACATGACATGTTGAATTTAACCTCAAACACAGAATTTGTGTCATTGAATTTAATGCTAGGTCCTTCTAGTATATGGATGCATGCGCCACATTTCGATCGGTTACATTTCGCGACCCGTGCATCTAACTGGCTTTCCGAAAAACGAGCTTTTGTAAGAATATTCTTAAGATTTGGGGCTTGTCTCTTGCTATTAATAAAAGATGAATTGTTAACAATATCTTTCATTTTAGCACTATTGTTTAGAATAGGTAACGTGTTTAGCACTATCGGAAAAATGTTATTATTATTCGGGTTGTGTGTAGTGACGAGAGGTATAACATTTCCGTTTGTGGCTTTAGCAGATGACTGACGAAGTTCGCTTACGGGCTGGGCAGATGCCTTCCTTATTCCCTTATCAATAAGGCCCTCTGGGTAACCTCGAGAGATTAAAGAGGTTTTCAGCTCAGTTAGCCGTAGCGCCCGAATACTGGGATCTAACACGATAGTGCAGATTCGGCGTGCCAAAGTGTAGGGAATATTTTCTCTGGTGTGTCTGGGATGGTTGGAGTGGAAGTGGAGATATAGTTGTGTGTCCGTTGGTTTCCTGTAGATGTCTGTGGTTATAGTTTCCTCAGATTTCAAAATAAGAATATCTAAAAATGGAATGCTCTCGTCACTTGTTTCCATAGTGAAAGAAATCTGAGGATGAAGGGAATTCAGAATGTCATGCAATGACTCAAGTGAACCATTTTCAAGGGGCCAAAAAATGAAGCAATCGTCAAGATATCTACGCCAGTTTTCTTTGAATATCTGGCCAATATTATCTCCATAAGAGGTGTTTATCTTGGCATATAGGGTCAGCTCCAGGTAACCCATAACCAGAGTTGCGTAAACAGGTGCCACTTTGGTTCCCATGGCCGTACCAAGGACTTGCCTGTAGAAACGATCATTAAAACAGAACGAGTTGTTGTTCAAAATGAATTCCAAGCTATCTAAGATAAAATCCTTCTTAAAACGACTATGGAGCGTTGCAGGGAAATTATCGAGCCAGTACTTGACGGCTTCAAGGCCTAGGCTATGCGGAATGTTACTGTATAGACTATTTACATCAAATGTAGCCATTTTAGTTTCAGAATTCACCTGATCTGGTAGGCCGTTTAAGAAATCCAAACTATCTCTTACATAACTTTTGACATGGTTGATAAAAGGTCGGAGAAGGATATCTGTTAAATGGCTTATTCTTTGAGTCGGGGAAGATGGTCCGGCTATAATAGGTCTGAATTTAAGGTCACGGGGACGGGGAATTGTAACGTGTTCCGATTTTTGAATTTGGATAGCCTGTTTTATTTCTTCAGACTTGTGAATCTTAGGGAGACCGTAAAAGTTACTGCTATTAGATTCAAATTTGGTCAAATAACCTATTTCCTTTTTAGTTAAAATGGTTTCGTGCTTCCTAACAAGTTTGCGAAGATTCGTTAATATTTGGTTGTCTGGGTTAGAATCTTCTTCCTTGTATGTGTTTTTGTCGTTAATCATTTCCAGAATTTTCTCTTTATAATAATCTCTATCCATTATGACAACGGCTTTACCTTTATCAGCCTCTTTGATAATTAAATCCGGGTTTGATAAAAGATTCTTGATAGCAGATTTCTGGTGTGATGATATGTTGGACCGCGTATTCCATGAAGATGTTAACGGGATGTTATTCAAATTGTCTATGAATAATTCCAAGTGATCATCATCGCTGGTACGGGGTCGAAAAGTAGACAAATTTCTAACTAATGATTCATCATCATAATTACTGGAGTTATGCATTAATTCGCACATTCTAAGCTTTTTGCTAAAAGCTCGGATATCTTTGGATAGATCATCCGGATTTGGCGCAGGGGTAGGGGTGAAGTCTAAACCCAGCTTAGTCTAAACCCAGATGTGGTGAGTGATAAGGATCTGAAATTACTCCTGAAGAAAGGACCTAAATATAGAGAGCCGAGAAGAATAAATCTGAAGGCCGACCAGAAGATAGTCCTCTCTGCATTAGAACAGTACGTTATTGATTGGTCTAAGCGAGAAAAAGTTGAACCTACAGTACTCGCTGATTGGCTGGACCTCACCAAGAACAAGGTCCTTGAAACAATCCGCCATATTGACAGAAATACTCTTCCCCAAGCAAAACAAGTACTGAGAAACCTCAATTCGCAAGAAGTTCTAGCAAATCTCCAGAGTAAATTCGTCATAGTACCAGCAGACAAAGCTCCGAATAATATAATATTCATATGTAAATATTACTATTACCAGGTGCTGGTTAAAGAATTGAGTGTAGACATATCTTCATCAAATACGTCTACTTACTCCCAAACTGCATTTACTCTGGAAGATTTATTTAACAATCACAAAAAGTTTCTCAGGGAAAGAGGTATTTGTCTTCCAACCAATCTTAACGACATACCAAAGATATACTGGACTCCCAAAATGCATAAATCACCATACAAAGCTAGATTCATAGCTGGTTCTAGAAGCTGCACCACCAAGCTTCTTTCAACCCTATTGACGAGGGCCCTTCAGGAGGTAAAAGCATTTTGGGAAAGGTATTGCGCCACTATTTCTAAGAACTCTGGCGTTGAATGTATGTGGATATTGAAAAACTCAAAATGTCTCACGGAAGAACTTGATGCTAAAGGCCCCATACCGTACAGACATGTATCCACATGGGATTTCTCGACTCTCTATACTACAATCCCTCATCAGGACCTTATTGACCGTATAAGTTCATTAATAGTATCTGTGTTCAAGAAAACTGATCGTAGATATATTAATGTCGGAAGCCATAAAGCATTCTTTAGCTCGACTACATACAAGAGATATCATTCATGGGATGTTTCTTTGTTTATAGAGTTGCTTGAATTTCTCATTAAAAATATCTATGTGAAATTTGGCAACACAATATATCAGCAGCATATAGGTATTCCAATGGGTACTAATTGTGCACCCCTGTTGGCTGACTTGTATCTGTTCTCTTATGAATATGACTATATGCAGGCGCTTTCAAAAACCGATCCATTCAAAGCCCGTTCTTTCTCATTCACCAAACGCTATATAGACGATCTTCTCGCTGTGGATAATCGCTATATAAATGAAGCAGTGAAGGATATATATCCACCTTCACTGGATTTGAAGGAAACTACAGATAGCCCTACAGGCACATCTTATTTAGATCTCTATCTCTACAAAAATGAAGCGGGCATTCTCTCTCGTCGACTTTATGACAAAAGAGATGATTACAATTTCGACATCGTAAACTATCCCTATCTGGATAGTAATATTCCAGTGGGACCTGCATATGGCGTATACATATCTCGCTTAGTAGCATTTGCTAGATCCTGTGTTAAATGTGATGATTTTAATCAACGTCACAAAACATTGTTGCAGAAACTTATAAAACAGGGCTATTCCACCAAGCGCCTCCACTCAAAGTTTCTCAAATTTGGCGATACATATCGCATGCTGATAGCAAAGTACGAACGTAGCGTGCAAGATCTATGGCGCTACGTTTCGTAACTTGTGTCTAATTCCGCTTAACCCGGGGCTAGGGGCCGTATGAACACATGTACTTCAATATCCTCATGGTGCTCATATGAACAGTCACAATCAAAGCGTGACCGAGATACATCTTTTTTGGATAACGACTCTAAAACGAATATTACGGATTAAGAATACTGATCAGCGATACGGATTTGATATTTTTGGAACATCATGATGTCTTACCGGCATCATTGAAAACTGTTGACCGCTTCTCTCTTGCAGGAACAAGCCTATGTTTATGTATACTATGATTGTCTTTTTGAATTTGGTGCTAATACTGTTATATGGAAAATGGAATAGGTCTTCGGATTATGGACGCGGATATTCTCTAATGGACGACGGCTGGATTATGAATGACGGACTAGACGCTTGTAATATTAATTTGCTCATCAGTTAAGGTTAATGAAGATAAATTAATTACCTTAGGAACCGGTTGTTTTGATATCGGTTCCTCTTCCGTGGACCGCGGTTCCCTAAAAAACGATTATTGTCAGAATAGGATTGTTCAGTGTTATTTGAATTGACTGATCCATTCCTGAATTGTCCAATAAACACCGTGCCTCTTGGGTGGTCCAGATGATTGACACCTGGAGGTACAGGGTTGGAACTCGGTGAAGAGGTATGCCGATATGGTCTTCTTCCTCGATTAGTTGTGGGTCGTTCAGGGGCTGGTCTTCGAACTGGTCTCCTAGTGTATCTCGGGCCTGTTTCATGTGACTCCCAGGTCGAATCACTTTCCCGTGTTCGCTCTCTCCGCGGATTAGTTGGTAAACGAGTTGACTTTGAGCGAGTTTGGCGTCTATCCGTCACGTTTTCATCTAGGCGCTTAGGCTCCGTCTCTTCTATATCAGAGATCTCATTAGGTAGATTCATGAGCCATGAATCTTTAGAGGCCCACGAATCTCTGGATTTTTGCTCAGATTTCTGGATGTCTGAGGCCCACCATTCCAACAGTCTTGTTTGTACAGGACCACTGGTTTGATTGGAAATTAAGTCCTTCATTTCCTCATCCAATTTGGTATAGGCTTCAACAAGATGAATGTGTCGATCTTCGAGAAGAAGGATTTCTGTTCTCACCTTTTTGATCTCCAGGTATTTTTTTATTTCCCTTTGATTCTCACTGTCCGAGTGGTTGGTTGCGACACGAAATTTCTTTGGGATGAAGAGAATATCCCTGGAAAGAAATTCTTTATATCTTTCCGCTGTCCCCTGTGTCCGTATGGCATTGAAAAAACTCTGTTTCCATGAGTTGAGCTTACGGTTCCAGATATTACCAATATTTCTCTTCTCCTTGGAAATATCGCTTTCTAGTAGGTTGTTAGTGACTGTGCGGAGAGAGCCATACGTGTTTTCAACATAATCTCTCAAGCTGGTGAAAATGTTATTGGCTGCTGTTCCGTCCTGATTCGAGTCAGCGTTGCGATCAGGTAATGTCACTTCTGTGAAAGACTTGAATGCGACTTTCAAGTCTGATACTTCATCCAATAGCTTCTGTTGGATAACATTGGATCTCTCCTGTGACTCGATTAATTTCTGAAGTAGAATGCATTTAGCGTCGAGTGAAGGCATCTTCCACACCGGGGTCGATAAAGGTTAAAAAAGAAGTTTGCTGGTGTGGAGCAGTAATATAAGAAAAATAACGAAAAAACCTTCTCAACTTTCTACATCATTATATTCCGACTGCAGTTTCGAACGTAATGTTCTTTTCAAGGAATACTGTTTTCAAATGACAGACTGGTATATATACAAATACAGGGCACAACGGTCGCTAGACGACGTGCCTGGCTTAAGCAAGCAGTGACTTGATAACATGCTGACATTAATAGAAACAGTTGGTCACAATAAACATGAAAAGAGAGATTAAAAGGGATAATTCAAACGAGTACAATACATGCAGTAAACAACAATCAAAATCAAACATAATTGGTCTGCGAAGCAGAGGTGGGTATTTTCAGGATATGACATGCTTCAACAGTTTGATAAATACGTACATGTATTGCATGAAATCTAATTTCACAAAGTTGTTAAACAAACAAAAATGTCATATCCTGAAAATACCCACCTCTGCTTCGCAGACCAATTATGTTTGATTTTGATTGTTGTTTACTGCATGTATTGTACTCGTTTGAATTATCCCTTTTAATCTCTCTTTTCATGTTTATTGTGACCAACTGTTTCTATTAATGTCAGCATGTTATCAAGTCACTGCTTGCTTAAGCCAGGCACGTCGTCTAGCGACCGTTGTGCCCTGTATTTGTATCTATACCAGTCTGTCATTTGAAAACAGTATTCCTTGAAAAGAACATTACGTTCGAAACTGCAGTCGGAATATAATGATGTAGAAAGTTGAGAAGGTTTTTTCGTTATTTTTCTTATATTACTGCTCCACACCAGCAAACTTCTTTTTTAACCTTTATCGACCCCGGTGTGGAAGATGCCTTCACTCGACGCTAAATGCATTCTACTTCAGAAATTAATCGAGTCACAGGAGAGATCCAATGTTATCCAACAGAAGCTATTGGATGAAGTATCAGACTTGAAAGTCGCATTCAAGTCTTTCACAGAAGTGACATTACCTGATCGCAACGCTGACTCGAATCAGGACGGAACAGCAGCCAATAACATTTTCACCAGCTTGAGAGATTATGTTGAAAACACGTATGGCTCTCTCCGCACAGTCACTAACAACCTACTAGAAAGCGATATTTCCAAGGAGAAGAGAAATATTGGTAATATCTGGAACCGTAAGCTCAACTCATGGAAACAGAGTTTTTTCAATGCCATACGGACACAGGGGACAGCGGACAGATATAAAGAATTTCTTTCCAGAAATATTCCCTTCATCCCAAAGAAATTTCGTGTCGCAACCAACCACTCGGACAGTGAGAATCAAAGGGAAATAAAAAAAGACCTGGAGATCAAAAAGGTGAGAACAGAAGTCCTTCTTCTCGAAGATCGACACATTCATCTTGTTGAAGCCTATACCAAATTGGATGAGGAAATGAAGGACTTAATTTCCAATCAAACCAGTGGTCCTGTACAAACAAGACTGTTGGAATGGTGGGCCTCAGACATCCAGAAATCTGAGCAAAAATCCAGAGATTCGTGGGCCTCTAAAGATTCATGGCTCATGAATCTACCTAATGAGATCTCTGATATAGAAGAGACGGAGCCTAAGCGCCTAGATGAAAACGTGACGGATAGACGCCAAACTCGCTCAAAGTCAACTCGTTTACCAGCTAATCCGCGGAGAGAGCGAACACGGGAAAGTGATTCGACCTGGGAGTCACATGAAACAGGCCCGAGATACACTAGGAGACCAGTTCGAAGACCAGCCCCTGAACGACCCACAACTAATCGAGGAAGAAGACCATATCGGCATACCTCTTCACCGAGTTCCAATCCTGTACCACCAGGTGTCAATCATCTGGACCACCCAAGAGGCACGGTGTTTATTGGACAATTCAGGAATGGATCAGTCAATTCAAATAACACTGAACAATCCTATTCTGACAATAATCGTTTTTTAGGGAACCGCGGTCCACGGAAGAGGAACCGGTATCAAAACAACCGGTTCCTAAGGTAATTAATTTATCTTCATTAACCTTAACTGATGAGCAAATTAATATACTCAAGCTGGGTTTAGACTTCACCCCTACCCCTGCGCCAAATCCGGATGATCTATCCAAAGATATCCGAGCTTTTAACAAAAAGCTTAGAATGTGCGAATTAATGCATAACTCCAGTAATTATGATGATGAATCATTAGTTAGAAATTTGTCTACTTTTCGACCCCGTACCAGCGATGATGATCACTTGGAATTATTCATAGACAATTTGAATAACATCCCGTTAACATCTTCATGGAATACGCGGTCCAACATATCATCACACCAGAAATCTGCTATCAAGAATCTTTTATCAAACCCGGATTTAATTATCAAAGAGGCTGATAAAGGTAAAGCCGTTGTCATAATGGATAGAGATTATTATAAAGAGAAAATTCTGGAAATGATTAACGACAAAAACACATACAAGGAAGAAGATTCTAACCCAGACAACCAAATATTAACGAATCTTCGCAAACTTGTTAGGAAGCACGAAACCATTTTAACTAAAAAGGAAATAGGTTATTTGACCAAATTTGAATCTAATAGCAGTAACTTTTACGGTCTCCCTAAGATTCACAAGTCTGGAGAAATAAAACAGGCTATCCAAATTCAAAAATCGGAACACGTTACAATTCCCCGTCCCCGTGACCTTAAATTCAGACCTATTATAGCCGGACCATCTTCCCCGACTCAAAGAATAAGCCATTTAACAGATATCCTTCTCCGACCTTTTATCAACCATGTCAAAAGTTATGTAAGAGATAGTTTGGATTTCTTAAACGGCCTACCAGATCAGGTGAATTCTGAAACTAAAATGGCTACATTTGATGTAAATAGTCTATACAGTAACATTCCGCATAGCCTAGGCCTTGAAGCCGTCAAGTACTGGCTCGATAATTTCCCTGCAACGCTCCATAGTCGTTTTAAGAAGGATTTTATCTTAGATAGCTTGGAATTCATTTTGAACAACAACTCGTTCTGTTTTAATGATCGTTTCTACAGGCAAGTCCTTGGTACGGCCATGGGAACCAAAGTGGCACCTGTTTACGCAACTCTGGTTATGGGTTACCTGGAGCTGACCCTATATGCCAAGATAAACACCTCTTATGGAGATAATATTGGCCAGATATTCAAAGAAAACTGGCGTAGATATCTTGACGATTGCTTCATTTTTTGGCCCCTTGAAAATGGTTCACTTGAGTCATTGCATGACATTCTGAATTCCCTTCATCCTCAGATTTCTTTCACTATGGAAACAAGTGACGAGAGCATTCCATTTTTAGATATTCTTATTTTGAAATCTGAGGAAACTATAACCACAGACATCTACAGGAAACCAACGGACACACAACTATATCTCCACTTCCACTCCAACCATCCCAGACACACCAGAGAAAATATTCCCTACACTTTGGCACGCCGAATCTGCACTATCGTGTTAGATCCCAGTATTCGGGCGCTACGGCTAACTGAGCTGAAAACCTCTTTAATCTCTCGAGGTTACCCAGAGGGCCTTATTGATAAGGGAATAAGGAAGGCATCTGCCCAGCCCGTAAGCGAACTTCGTCAGTCATCTGCTAAAGCCACAAACGGAAATGTTATACCTCTCGTCACTACACACAACCCGAATAATAATAACATTTTCCCGATAGTGCTAAACACGTTACCTATTCTAAACAATAGTGCTAAAATGAAAGATATTGTTAACAATTCATCTTTTATTAATAGCAAGAGACAAGCCCCAAATCTTAAGAATATTCTTACAAAAGCTCGTTTTTCGGAAAGCCAGTTAGATGCACGGGTCGCGAAATGTAACCGATCGAAATGTGGTGCATGCATCCATATACTAGAAGGACCTAGCATTAAATTCAATGACACAAATTCTGTGTTTGAGGTTAAATTCAACATGTCATGTGACAGTAAATATGTTGTATACGCACTGATTTGTCAGGGCTGTGGAAAACAGTATATCGGTCAAACCACAGATTTAAGATCTAGATTAACTGTTCACAGGCAACAGATTAATAATGAAAACCATTGCCATCTCCCTGTCAGCCGACACATCAGACAGTGTGCCATACATTTGACCCCTTCTTTTAAAGTTTTCCCTTTTTACAAAGTACTAAATGAGAATCAAGCCTTATTGGATGTTAAAGAAACGATGTTTATAGAAAGGTATGGTTCCGAATTAAACGGATCACATAGACCTTGAATATATTTGTTATTTTGTTTGTTTAACAACTTTGTGAAATTAGATTTCATGCAATACATGTACGTATTTATCAAACTGTTGAAGCATGTCATATCCTGAAAATACCCACCTCTGCTTCGCAGACCAATTATGTTTGATTTTGATTGTTGTTTACTGCATGTATTGTACTCGTTTGAATTATCCCTTTTAATCTCTCTTTTCATGTTTATTGTGACCAACTGTTTCTATTAATGTCAGCATGTTATCAAGTCACTGCTTGCTTAAGCCAGGCACGTCGTCTAGCGACCGTTGTGCCCTGTATTTGTATATATACCAGTCTGTCATTTGAAAACAGTATTCCTTGAAAAGAACATTACGTTCGAAACTGCAGTCGGAATATAATGATGTAGAAAGTTGAGAAGGTTTTTTCGTTATTTTTCTTATATTACTGCTCCACACCAGCAAACTTCTTTTTTAACCTATATATATATATATTTTGGTTTTGTTTCAGTGGAAATTTTCCTTCGTCAAATAAATTAATACACTTACCCAATTTCTAAATACAGACGTGTTTCTCTGAATTACGACTTTGGCAGATTATGGAAGCGGTTGAATGTTTATAAAGAAAAACAATAGTCTTGTTCATTCCATTTTGCCCCGAATCCTCATTTTTATACACTATGTGATCTTCTGGACGTCCTTTTGGGGGAAGAAAATCAATCTTCTTCTGTTATATGAGATTTTTATTATCACCCATAGCTTGATCATGTTACGCTAATAATTATGCTTTGACACCATCTATAAAAAAGGAACCTGATTGAGATATTTGGGCTACGTCTTGTGGATATGAATCTTCGAGATTCAAAGCGTGACTGAGGTACATCATTTTTAGATGACGACTCTATAACGAATATTATGGATTAAGAATACTGATCAGCGATACGGATTTGATATTTTGGAACATCATGATGTCTTGCCGGCATCATTGAAAATTGTTGACCGCTTCTCTCTTGCAGGAAACAAGCCTATGTTTATGTATACTTTTGTCTTTTTGAATTTGGTGCTAATACTGTTATATGGAAATGGAATAGGTCTTTGGATTATGGACGCGGATATTCTCTAATGGACGACGGCTGGATTATGAATGACGGACTAGACGCTTGTAATTTCCTATATTTCAACGAGTTGTTGATGAACATTTTTACCTTAATTTTGGTACCCCACGCATCGCCTCGCTTTAATCCATCCATTCATCCATGTGCAAGAAAATAGAAATTTTCTACCATTTCCTGATTGTTTTTTCGTTTTCCACAATATACGGTGCGCGACAGAATCCTGTAGAAACTTGACAAACGAGGCTATATCATCACACGTCCCCATATCCTTGGGTTAGGCATGTACCTAAGGCGTCGTGAGAGAATTCTAAGGATGACCAACCGGTTTGCAAAGTGTAATAACTTCAAGACGAACACTTTGATGACGTCGCAGTGACATCTTTTTGAAGAAAAAAAGAAGAAAATATCACTTTTCTGGTCCCCCATTTGGCCGCCATTTTGAGTTCACCTATGATTCTCTGCTCGGGGTGTTCCCAACAGAAATGGCCTCATGATGATAAACTCCAAAAACCGATTCGTAGATAGAGTGGAAGGTTTGGTAGGGGGATGCATAATGACCTCCAGACCTGATAGGGCTGAGTTTCTCAATTTCTGTGATAAATAACGTTCATTGACGGCAAATTCTCTGGTGCTACGTTTGGTAGCGGTGTAATACCGCTTAACCCGGGACTAGGAGTCGACGTCATCTGTTTTCCATCTCCACGGTGTTCAAATGAACAGGCACAAATCTAAGCGTGACTGAGATGCTTTTTATTCTATAAGACACTGAATAAAAATACCGGTATTTAATGCGGATTTTATGTAAATAATGTCATGGAGTCATTATTATAACCCATCCTCTCTTTCTGGGAACCATACTGAGTTTTTGTTCGGATTTTCAATTTATGCATACTGTGTAACATGTAACTGTTGTACGAAAAATGCTTTTCGATTATTGAGGCGAAAATTCTGTCGTGGACGACGGCCGAATTAAACGCAACATTAAAAGGGTGGTGGAAAACGATGCCGGCGTACTGATAAGAAGTCATATGACCCCACAGGCAAATATACTGACTGCATATTTCTAAAAAACATTACCAGTGCACTAAGTGATCCCAGTGATGATTTTTATCCCAGCCACGTTATTATTGTAGCTGTTCATGTGGTCATCTTGAAAGACCTGACCACACGGCCCCGAGAACCGACTTGAGCGGTATTAGATACAAATATTCAGTCATCTGCTGGAAAATGATGAACTATGAACAAGTGAACGTCTGATCTGCGTAACCCTATTGCTTTCCTGACGAAATTTGAGAGGAATTCCTTGAGGAATTGTTGAAAAAGAAAAGATATAGCAAGAGCTGACGTAGACCAAAAGGTACATGTCTAACGTCCCAGGGAAGAGCACTCTTCTGATCGCGATAAAAGGCCGATTTCATCAGATTTTAAAAAGTTGTGGGGAGATCCTCTATAGATCATCGTTGAAGTGTGCCAAACAAAACATATTTTGTTACTTAAGTCTTCAGACTAACTATAATCTCAAGTCTGATCGCTAATCACGTTCATCTATATAGTGTATTATATAGCGTTAAACATGTGTGGACCAAACAGTTGTGTTCCTGTTAAAACAGGACCAAGCGTCAAACGGTAGTGTTCTGTGTTTCAAGACAGGGGAGACTACTCTGGCGTAATTCTATTTTGAATATTTCTAAATGACACCAGGTGCCATAACTCTAGTCATGTACCGAGCCGTGGCCTATGAACCATAACATACCGTATTCAAGAACAAACTGTTCGATACAAAACACCGTCGAACAGAAGATCAACCCCCGTCAGCAGATTGGACAGTACATGTATCTGATAGTATACAGTTTCATCGTGAGATATCGGGCAATGTAAAATCTGTTCAGAGGGTGAGCCTGGGCGCGTGAAGCCGTGTAAATAAGTGTATAGAGGACGTGAAAATATGGAAGACCACGAACTACATACTAGAGTATTAATGTCAGTCAGTTTTATTCAATACAACAGAATACATAATACATTGCCAATAAAATTCCAATATAGAAAATAAAACTTACTTTTGATTCCTCTTCATGCCTAATACAAAACACTTTTTCGAACGAACCAGGATCACATCTATCAGTTGTTCAACGGATCAATGAAATACAGCCCCATAAAACACACATACGTTGAATTCATGTACATATATGTTCACCATAACTGAAATGCGCAACCAAATCGAAGAGAAGTACTACTACTGCATTTATTATTATTATGCCAATACAAAGCAAATACACAAATAGTGAGCTTAGTAATGTAAATAAACATACTTTAAACAATATATTATTTAAATATATATATATATATATAGTTCTCTTATATATGATACATCAATAACTATTAAAGGACAATATTTGCATAAATAAGACGCAGTTACGTAAATAGAAAACCACGGGTACAATATCGCTGCATGAGTGCTTTTCTTTAGCGATTGCAGATACTATTCTGTTTTAAGATGTATGCCAGCAGATGGTCAGCTATACTTAGGAATGGGACGGCTAAATTTACTTTCAAACAGCAGTGGTATTGTACGTCGAGTCATTGCACCATTGGTCGATCAACATATTGTATGACACAACACACGGAAACATGATTTATATTTTAAACAACATCTCATGTAAATATCTCAAAACAATAAAAGGATTTTTTTTTATTTCGACAAGGATGACATCTGATCAATATGGTTGGTATTTACATGACGATAGAATTTCACATTTTTTATTGTTGCAACCTGAATACAAATGTCTTTGAAATTGCTGTCTGTTGAGATAAATTAGCCTCCAGTATAAGGGGGGATAATCACGTTACTGCTTCTTTGATTTTGGCAGGAACGTCAGCGTCTTTTGGTGCGTCCATGTCTATCCGTATGCCGATGTAGGAGGGAAACCTGGGGCTACCGGAATCGGAGTACTCTTGAAATTTGTATGTGATGATTGTCCCGATTTTGGGTGGATTTCTTCGATCTTTGTTGGTAAGACTGCAACGATAATAAAATATTTATGTTTATGGTCACTATATAAAACTACCACATTCATTAAAAATCAAACAATGCATTATTTCGCACAAAAATCATTTTAACTCAAATAGAGTCTGTAGACATATACGTAAACGTATCTCCTACTAGAACATATAGGCTCAAATGGAACTAGGAGTAAAGATATTGTAAGAGTATTCGAACAATTGCATAGTCGAAAATGTGGATGAAATAGAACTTGTCAACTGCCGTATGGTTAAGGTGTTTTACTTGCGAAAGAAGGTGTAATTACAAAGTTCCAATATCTTGAATATCTGTTAATATTCAGTTAATCAGGTAATATTCAGTACATATTAAATTTCATTAAGAATTTTCATTCACGGTGCATATGATACTATTAGAATGCATGATATTTTGTGGTGCCTCATCTCAAAATAGCTACCCCGTAATTTCAGTCCTCATGTATTTCACACCGGTAATCCATCCCTTTCACCACCCACGCCGAGAGAGAAAACTCCCTAATGTAATCGATTGTATATTCCATCAAGCTCTTGTGATTTTTCAAGATATGATTCAACTGGTTCATTTTCCTCAATTGCCAACAGAATGAATGTTTTATGTGTTCATTGTATCCGTACTTACCCAGAACCAACTTTCATCTCCTTGCCACATTCCATCCTGCATCTAAGGGCCCCGACCCCACCTGCACCACTTTTGCTTTTCTCATACCCGATCACTATAGCCTGTGAGGAATGGAATACAGGACATGTGTGACATACATGATATGTATGACTGGCTCATGTCATCATTTAATACTATTTGGAAATGTAGGAAAAGAAATATTACCATACAAGCATCTAGTCCGTCATTCAAATATTCAGCCGTCGTCCGTTAAAGAATTTCCGCGTCCATAATCCAAAGACCTAATTTATATGATAGCATTAACACCAAATTGAAAGAATAAATCATAGTATGCATAAAACCAGGCTAGTTTCCTGCAAGAGAGAAGCGGTTAACAGTTTTCAATGATGCCAGCAAGACATCATGATGTTCCAAAAATATCGAATCCGTATCGCTGATCACTATTCTTAATCCATATGATTATTGTTGTATATTCGTTATCTAGAGTGTGATGGATCTCAGTCACGCTTTGATTGTGTCTGTTCACATGAACACTATGAGGACATTGCACATGGATTCATACGGCCCCGGGGTAAGCGGAATTAGATACAAGTTACGAAATTCAAAACGCCATAGATCTTGCACGCTGCGCTCGTATTTTATTTTCAGCATGCGATATGAATCGCCAAATTTGCAAAAAAAACTTTGACTGCAGGCTCTTGAAGATATAGCCCTGTTTCATAAGTTTCTTCAATAATGTTTTTTGACGTTAATTAAAATCTTCACATTTAAAACAGGAACTAGCAAATACTATTAGGCGAGATATTTATACGCTATATGCAGGTCCCTCTGGTATATTACTGTCCAGATAGGGAAAGTTTACGATGTCGAAAATGTAATCATCTCTTTTGTCGTAAAGTTAAAGTCAAGTCATTTTTATAGGTCTAAATACGATCTGTAGTTTCCTTCAAATCCTGTGAAGGTGGACATATATCCTTCAGTGCGTCATTTATATAGCAATTATCCTCAGCAAAGAAGATCATCTGTATAGCGTCATTTAGCAACCGTGAACTGATGATATTGAAAACTAGTGTTCATATGACACTGTCTGTACTATATACATTTAACAAAAAACAAATAGAACACTCCCCAGCAAGAAGAAGAATGAGATGCTCACCTCGGCGTCGTAGAACTTTTTAATCTTCAGAAGGGTGTAAGATCGCCTGTGCTCGTACTGAGATTTTGGTTCCCTGATCATGAGACCTTCCCCACCACGAGCCAGCATTTTGGGTAATTCTTCATCTATATGTTCTTTACCTTTACATAACGTGTGTTCTACTAGAGATAGGTAATCCGTCCTGTAAAAAATCCATATTCGAAAATGTAACAAATTCAATCACTCTCTTCACCAAACTTTCAAACGCGAACTGTAATTGTTTTTTACGATAAATGCATTTGATCAAAATCATCGACAATCATTTCAGAAAAAGTTGTTCTATTTTTATCTATTAATCAACAGAAAACTTGAGCGAGTTATTAATCGTCAAGAAATATGATCTCAAAAATTCAAGATTAGATTTTTTTCTATTCTTGGTATATACTTACTTCCCATCCTCAAATCTCTCTTTTAACATTTCCATTCGCTTTTCAAATGGTAGCTTTCCGTGACTGGGAACGTCGAAGATCTGCAATAAAGGCAAAACTGGTTGTAACATCATGTTAGTACCACCGAATTTATTCATTTCTTCTGTTCTGATGAATAGCAAACATTAGATTCAATATTCAATCGTCGCTCAAAAGAATTTCCGCGTCAATAATCAACGTATTTTGGTATGGCAGTTAGCATCAATTTTAAATGTGGAAGAAATATAAATAATAAAAACTAGAATTATTAATAAATAAAAACTACCTTGTATCTGATGTTCTTCCATCGTTCATCTTTCTGTGTCTTCACAATGCTGATAGTAGTCTGAAACATCCCCCTTCCTCCAAACAGCTCTCCATCCAGTGACATATCCTCTGGGAAGTCCTTGACAAACCAGTCTGGTGGTACCAGAACGTTTCCATTTCTAGTGTACACTTTTCTGAAAACCGTGAAAAATATTTTTGACAATGATGACTTTTATAAGCTTCATGAATAATTGTATCTGGTGGGGTCCTCCATCCGAATCTTGAATGTGAACTTTGGTCATGCGAACTTACCAGTAGCACATACAGAAAACTCCGATGACTCAGATACTGAGATTATTAAGTTTTTTCCAAAACTTATTAATCGTTTCCGACGGATGGCTTTAAATAATAATATTTCAATTTTCACCAATGTTTTTTTTTATTTAATTCCATTTAGAAAATTATTACCCATATATTCCAATGTTTGTTTGCTCCATGTCAGAAGGTCCGTTCATAAATACAATGTTATATCAGTATCTATCAATATGTCTGTTGGAATATTTAAGAAAACACGAGTAGAGACCGCTAATACGTACTTGCCACTCCAGTAGGCGCGGACACCGTCCAGTTTTTCGCTCATCCACCAACCTTTTGGGTCAACGCTGTAATGAGAGCCAGCAAAAAGAAAGGTTGGTAACAAATAATTTAATTGCCTCTCCCAAATATTTGAAGAAAAATTCTCGACACTTTTCCACTTTATGATGCTCTTGGTCTATATTTCAGATCGAATTTAGTGAATGTTAGTTCACCATCTCGAAAAAGCAAAAATGACGGCAAGAGTCTGTTGGGACATATCAACACCAATATCGCTTTTTTTAAATTTTCATAATCCTCGTCTCACTCTCGTTGAATCAAGCTGTTATTGTTTTTTGAGAACGTCCTTTTGATTTGACAGTTGTTTTCGGGTAACTATATAACTCACCTGTCTTCATCGTATTTTTGGGCTAGTAGAACTTGCCCTGGGAAAGGGAACGCCTTCTGTTTAGGTTTCGCTTCGATTTCCTGGACTCGATCGGATCGCCTCGACCCACGGGCTTCCTTTGTGGGCACATTGTATGGTGATGCCTTCCTTGCTGCCCTGCCTTTCTTTGCCTGAAGGAATTGATATATTTACATATATTTTGTGGATGTCTTTTTTTCTTCGCAATTATATAATTCCGTTAAATAATTAAGAGAAGAGTAACCGAGAAAATATTGTGTGGTTTCCCACTGAATGTGATATTCCGTGCATATAATTGCAGTTACTATATAAATACAACCGTCAATTCAATATTCAGACGCCGTCCATTTCAGTGACACATACTAATTGATGTATGTACGTATAGAGATAATCGAGTCTAACAAATATTCACCTCTGTACTGTCTTTTCCTCCAGCAGCGGTTGCCATAATTTAACTAGATAGGTTTCGGTTCTGGAAATCTGTGTAAATTCTGAAATCAGAAATATATATCGTGTTGTGTTATAGCACGGATACGCCTCTAAATTCATCGCCGTACGCTGCATATGCCTGCATGATATCGTTCGATCAATACTATACATGTCCAGGCACGTTAAACAAACACAGGCGAGATTGTACGTCTTCACTATATAGCCATGTGAATTATCCAGGCCAGAAGTGGGTCTTTTATGTCAAAAACAAAACGTGTGTATATCATCTTAAAGTTTTCGTAAATATATGTTACTACAAAATATCAAATATCGATACTTCGATAATTATCTAGTATTTTCACAAGGGCTTGAAGCAAAATACTTAGAGTACTTATTTATTTGACGTAATTTCTTGTATTTTCATTAATTCGTTTCAACACAAAATTTATTCATCCGAGTATTAGTGTTAAATTTAAATTTACTTGTTTTAAATGATTCAAAGGACTCGGGATATGACCAGAATATATTGTCGGTTCTGTGTTGTTACCTGCTGATCGGCTTCTATGTGAGGCCGTTGGTCTGATATCAGGTTATATAGGCCAGATTATACCGCCTCAGTACAAGTCACGGCATGCTTTGCTATCCGTACAAACTAGCAGGGGCCTGCACTGTACAGAAATACATGCGGTGACGTAGATCAGCCACAGACTATTATCGGCGAGGTGACGTCAGCATTCATGAATGGATGTATGCGACGCTTTGTTGCTAGGTTCCGTTGAGCCTGTCGAGTTATTTATAAGCTGACTACAACACTGACCTGCTTTACGTGTACTGGTGTAATGAATGCTCCGGTACACGGAACATACAGCGTGAGGAGTTTGTCATAACACAATAATAATATCGGGCAAATTGCGATAGATTAATTTCATATGCACCATGTAAACGGAATGCGTGTAATATTCTATATTTCAGCACTCATTATGCCATTGCTGAAATATAGAATATTTATCAAAATGTTAAGCCTGGCAAAGTCAGTTGAAATCAGTTTTCGGTTAAAATTTCCAGATTGATTTTGAAATTTATGAAAGATAATTCCGCTCCAAGACAGTGTGTAGCATTTTGATCCAATGGCTGTCATGTGACATAAGCAGTGCTCATTATAACTGAAAGTTTCGTTTGCCAAAACAGAAATGCTCAGAAACTTATGTTGAAAATAATACCTGATGACAGGCCAAGGGTGACGGGCAAACTTCGTAATATGCACACACTGATATTTGTCGAATTAAACGTTTTTGAATTATATTCGCTTCTCAATTGAAATATTTATCAGACTTCATCGAGGTCGCCATTTTCGAATCGTTCTGTTTATTACTAGAATAAACCATCAAAAAACTATCCAAAGACGAGAAAAGATTTCTAAAATAATTGTGGTTATCACTAACCTATATTTATTGTTGAACTACCTAATTTGTCGTGTAAAGATATGGGTGAAACTAACTAGGCCTAGGCCAGTTTGATTTTGAAAATTTACAAGTGGTACATCTGAACTACAATGGGCGGTTCGTGATAAGAAAATTAGCTAAATTCTCAGCTCCCCAAATCCAAAACATTCTAACATTCTAATATATACTCGAGCTAATTCTTTCATAGATATGGTCAACCCTTTGAGAAACCTCAATTGTTTTTTTCGTAACAAATTAGAACCTGAAACTTGAAGATTTGAGAGCTTGACGAGTCAATTCGAAATGGCAGGCAGCCCGGCAACGGTGCACTCTGAAAATTGTATTTCATTCTCTGATCTTGCACCGAAGTGTTTGAAATGGTTTTCGCTTAATTCGCTAATAAGTTATTTATAGCTTGGCCTAAATTTATTAGAAGTTTTGAAGCTGGTTGGGTGACATATAATCCTGATCAGCACGCGACCCCAGAACATTACATAAATAAGACAAAATTTATGGAGACGAAAATAAAATAAAGCTTGACCGATCCAATTTTATATATACCGCAACACAAGCCTCATCACGGGAATAGGCGCAAGGACTCAATAATCTCAATACATATCAATTCTGACTAATCTAACCATTTATTCACATGAAGAGGGTAACGGCACATCATATTAAGACTCGGACCTATGTTTCAATAAAAGATAAGTGGGCCTTCTCTCTCGTAGACTTCGCAACAAGAGAGATAATTACAATTTCGACATCTTAAACTATCCCTGTCTGGAAAGTTATATTGAAGTGGAACCTGCATATGGCGAATACATATCTCTCCCAGTAGCATTTGCTATATCTTGTGCAAATGTGCCAGTTTTGATCAAGGTCACGAAGCGTTATTGTAGAAACCCTTACAAACCAATAAGCTGGGGAATTTGTGGGGTTTATGTCGGGCAAGCTGTGTAGGGATCATGTGGGGAATGTGTAGGACAGGCAATGTGGGGAATGTGTAGGGATTTGGTAAAATCCCCACATTGGACTTAGTCGTGGAAAAGGAGTTTCTTAATGCTGCTTAGCTGAATTAAATCCCCGCACTATCCCAACATCAGCCCCACATGTTCCCTACATGTGGGGATGATGCGGGGAACTATATTTAAAGCTGGTATGGGATCGACCCACAATGTTCCTGCAGTAAGTCCAGCATGGTACAGAAAACCCCACAATATCCCCACGTGGGGAATCTGCGGGACAGAAAAGCCCACAATATCCTCACGTGGGGAATCTGCGGGGCAGTACTTCCAGCATGGGACAGAAGCCCCACAACATCCCTACGTGGGGAATCTGCGGGGCAGTAATTCCAGCATGAGACGGAAAACCCCACAATATCCCCAAGTGGGGAATCTGCGGGGCAGAAAACCCCACAATATACCCACGTGGGGAATCTGCAGGGCACTAATTCCAGCATGGGACAGAAAACCCCACAACATCCCCATGTGGGGAATCTGCGGGGCAGAAAAGCCCACAATATCCCCAAGTGGGGAATCTGCGGGGCAGTACTTCCAGCATGGGACAGAAAACCCCACAACATCCACACATGAGGAATCTGCGGGGCAGTAATTCCAGCAGGAGACGGAAAACCCCACAATATCCCCAAGTAGGGAATCTGCGTAGCAGAAAACCCCACAATATACCCACATGGGGAATCTGCGGGGTAGTAATTTCAGCATGGAACAGAAAATCCCACAACATCCCCACGTGGGGAATCTGCGGGGCAGAAAACCCCACAATATACCCACGTGGGGAATCTGTGGGGCAGTAATTCCAGCATGGGAGAGAAAACCCCACAATATCCCCAGGTGGAGAATCTGCGGGGCAGTAATTCCAGCATGGGACAGAAAACACCACAATATCCCCACGTGGGGAATCTGCAGGGCAGTAATTCCAATTTGGGGCAGAAAACCCCACAAAGAGGTATGGCAACATCCCCACAGTAACCCTACAATATCCCCATATGTGGGGATGTCGTGGGGTTGTCGCCCCCGAATGTACCAACAATGGGTTATTTTCAAGGTAGTTATTTGGAAGTGGGGAATGAATTGGGCAGAGCACTCTGCAGTATCCCCACAAATAGGGAAATTACGGGGCAGGGTGCACAAAACACCATCTGTACGGAATTCCTGGGGTGTGGGGGAGCGGGGCATCTTCTATCTATAAGGGCATGTCATTTGTACAGACTGTCTAGTCTGTCCGGATTCCTCCTGCAATATCATCCATCCCTTAAAATAACCACCAGCAGAAGCAAAATCCACGCGTATTTCACCTTTTATTCTTTAGCAGCATAAAATATACATTGTACCATGTCTTAAAACACCTGAGCACAAAATGGGAAGCACATTGAAAGCCTGTGTCAAGTAGAATGGTTTTTCCTCCATTAAAGGTTTAAAAAAATCTGTCTTGGTCTTTTCCCGCCTGCTGTGGGATGGCCTTCAGCATTCCTTGGGGGACTGTCGTCGTCATCGTCAGAGGATGACGAATCCACGGCAGATGAGGGTGAAGCTGAAGAAGAGTCCACCAGCTCTTCGGACATGTGGAGATCATGCTTCTTCATTGGTGTTTTCTCGCGGATTCTACCCGACCTTGCTGCATCATGGCATTTCTGAGTGATGCCTCCCCTTACTTTGGACCACGGTATGCCCTTGAACTGGTTGCAAACATAACCTGGAAGTCAAACAATGAACATGAGATTGATCTAATCAAAACCCCTCGGCTTTCCCCAAGTGATTGAGACCCATGTGTAGTGTGAATTGGGGAAGAGATAGTTCTATGTGGGATGATTAAGATATACCGGTAGTTGGTTACATTCAGGCATATAGGACAGAAATAGAAAAATTATATATCTGTAAAGGGGCATAACTTTGTAAAATATGGGTCGAGGGGTGCCACTTTCGATAGTCGTCTGAATTAGCCCTACTGTAAAATAAGAACCGAGACGAATAAGCTGTACCAAACACGGATCTGCAGATATAACTTGTACATTCAACTACAGATAGCAAAATCGGAGATTATTACATCCAAAAGGGGCATAACTCCATAAGCCGAGGCGAGTAATCCTTTGTTGGCTTGTAGAATACATGAATATAAATAAGTTTCCAAAATATAATAGTTATATCGAACACAGTTCTGCAGATATAGTTGGTTACACTCAGGCATATAGGACAGAAATTAATATATCTGTAAAGGGGCATAACTCTGTAAAATATGGGCTGAGGGGAGCCACTTTCGATTGGCGTCTGACTTAGCACTCTGTGAAATAAGAACCAAGATGAATAAGCTGTACCGAACACGGATCTGCAGATATAACTTGCACATTCAGCTACAACTAACAAAATCGAAGATTATTACATCCGAAAGGGGCATAACTCCATAAGCCGAGGCGAGTATTCCTTTGTTGGCTTGTAGTTTCCAAAATATAGTAGCTATACTGAACACAGTTCTGCAGATATAGTTGGTTACATTCAGGCATATAGGACAGAAATAGAAATTAATAAATCTGTAAAGGGGCAGAACTCTGTAAAATATGAGCCGAGGGAAGCCATTTTCGATAGGCGTCTGACTTAGCACTATGTAAATAAGTGTTGAAAATTTGGTGGCTGTGTCCAAGCGGTTTTGCCTAAAATGCAGTAACGGACGGACGGACGTACATGGCGACGACAATACCCCGAGGCCAAAATGGCCGAGGGGTAAACACGATTAGTATATTCTGAATGCCCGAACTATCATAATAAATTAATACAGGAAACAAATATGGTTGAGCATGCAAATATTCCAGTTTGATGATGGCAGTCAAACATTGACCCTACAAAACTAGGCGCTATGAAAATAACATGTGGGGTATTGGTAAATTTCAGAATAAAAATGCACAAATAACATATAGATACTGTGAAGAATTTCAATGCTTTGAGATAAACTAGCTCCGATATTTCGCCGAAAATCCCATCCCATCGTAAATTGAGACGGACAGTAAACTGACTGCCCAATAAAAAATAAAATAAAATAAAATAAATTTTCAACCGACCGACCCTTTCTCACTGACCAGGGTCTGTTATCCCAAACAAACACCTTTTTAATTTAGGCCCAACTGGTGGGACATCCCACCTCCTAGAAATGAACCGGATATCACAGTTTTTTCTCAGATATGCAGTGATTATAAGATTTCCTCACCTTGTTACCAATTCACACAATGAGTGGGGTCCAGTATTTGCCTGTTCCTATAAATCATTGAAATACAAACACAATTATTTATATTAGATAAAACTCAATCAGGGCAGTATACATTCTGTAGCAAATTATTGTTACCTGAAAAGAGAGGCAGAAATGCATTTTAGTATCAAATTACATTAAAGGAATCTGTCATTCTGATCTGCCCGATCTTGCAAACCAGTGATGCCACTGAAGACCAGTACATGCCAGGCACGAAACACAGATAGGACCAACAGAATACTGTTAAACGTGACAGTTTTACAGTCTAAAGTACCGGTTACAGAACAGAATTTCATATTTTAAACTGTGCTCTCAGCCTATTTCACTTGTAAACAGAAAATTCATTCCGTTGCAAATAAAAATCAATCTTCCTTTCCATTGAGAGCAAACTAATGGTGGTAATTAAATGTAGGTGAGGTGTTCAGCCAACGACATACAAACTACCATACATGTATTTCTAATTTGATGATCATACTTCTAGTCAGCTATGCATTAAACAGAATAAAAAACAAACAAACAATTCATATTGGAATAATGAAGTGTATCGATGACTAGTAATTAATCAATCCAGATACAGTCATTGAAGGGATATATACTCTACCTTGGAGTCACTGTTCAAATCTTTTTACTCTTCTGATGGCGGAATGTCCATGACATGCTCTGGTTCCATGACAACATCACCCTTGAAATTATCACTTCAGTCATATGCTTGCAACCTGATAAAAACAAGATGTATTCAATAGGAGTTTTGCACCTCCCCCCCCATTTTTTTTTTCAATAATAATAAAAACATTCCCGGCCTGGAATAGTTTCATATACAGAACTTTTTCTCTGTTGTTTCTATATAAACATATATTCTGACCGGACAGATCACCGTATCCAATCTAAAACAAGCGGTCAGTAAAATTAACTTAGTACGGATATCGTGTTGGTTCGAAAACAGGTTATTTCACGCCTGTACCTAAACGACCAGCTGTCTGAATATCCATCCAGTTTTAGGGACAGAAACTTTTAAATAAATCGGAAATAAACATTCATTTTTAGGTCATAACAGTAATACTGCGAAAAGTTTGTAGGCCACGAAAATGGGGTGCACGTCAATAGGTATACGATTTGACATGTAAATCAAAACACCTTACCGCTCGACTAATTCATGTTTTCTTCCCGATAGTTTAGCTTTCCGTTTCCTCAGTTCATCCTTTAAGTCTTTCAGCGTCCATTCTTCGTATTTATTCGCCATCTTAACGTCTTGGTGAAGAAAAATCAATCAAGTTCATGGCTTGCCAATGTTTACAATCGGGCTCCACTTCTGGTGTTGCGCGCGCAAACTTGCTTGTAGAAAGTTCTTGGTATGAAGGGAGACAACTCGATTAACATGCAAATTAATAGGCAATGGCCTAAGACGGCTCACATTTATAGTCGTGATTTAGCGTTATATATCGGAGGAAATTTATGGATGCGATACATTAGACACAGAACTTATATTCATGCATTGCATTAAAAAATATTCTTATGACATATGATCAGTGAATTGATATTCTAGCAATCTTTAAACCTAGTCCTATAGGGCAGTGGGCACGGCCTATATTCCGCGAAAATATGACGGGGGATACGCCGGAGATGGTAACCAACACTTGATAACTCTGCCTGTATCTCTTCGATATTTGATTCTGTTTAGTTATTTTTAAACCTGTACAGATACCCGTTTCAAAAATATATCTTTTGCTACACATTTCTTTCGCCTCACGACGAGAAGTTTACCGTAAAAGATGCATGGTGTCGATTCGACGGGAATTTTTCGCGATACACCGGCACAAAACGTTTTAATAACTTTCATTGTGAAAATGCATCCAAAAAATACAAATCTAAATAAATAGTTTTCATTTCCAGTATTATAGGATCACGAAAAAATATACACGTTTTTGTATATTCTTTTAAGAAAACAGAGTTCACAGTCTGCCTGCATGATTCCCACATTTATCTCACACTATATGTGCAAATAAAATATCGCCCCACTTCAACCCCATTATCGTCTTAGGCTATGCATGGAAGAATGCTTGCCCAACATAATCCCCACGTTTATCTTAAGCTAGGAAAACGGCGAGCATTTTGCCCTACATCATCCCCACGCCGGACTTAAACTTTCAGCACAGCCCGACACATTCCCTACATCGGACTTTGTCTACGAGCGCTGGAAAAAGTCCACCCCACCTAATCCCTACAAACAACTCAGTCGATTAACTCCGAAGTTCAATTTCTCTACACCAACCCCACGTTACACTTTGAATATGTAGCAGGTATGCCCTACATCATCCCCACGCGGACTTTGAATTCTTGCCCATTCGCCCGTCACAATCCCCACATCAGCCCTACATAATCCCCATGTTTATGCTAAATTTGCATAACCGTGGACAGCTGCCCCACACAAACCCTACGTTATCCCCACGAGGAAAGTTCCAAACCACGCTTCGCTCCACACGAACCTCACGCGCCCACCAATACCCCACACTTTCCCTACGCAATGCCCACGTTTATGTTTGTAAGGGAACTTATAAAAGAGGGTTATACCACTAGGCGTCTCCACTCAAAGTTTCTCAAAGTTGGCGACACTTTCCGCATTCTGATAGCAAAATACGAGCGTAGCATTCAATTTTTATGGCGTTACGTTTCGTCAGTTGTGTCTAATTCCGCTTAATCCGGGGCCGTATGAACTAATGTACTTCAAAATCCTCGCGAAGTTCATATGAATGAATAAATGTCCATAGTCAAAGCTTGACAGAGATATATCGTTATCTAGATAAACATTTTACAACGAAAATCATAAGGATCAATAATACTGATCAGCAATAGGGGTTTTAAATCTTTGGCTCATCATGATGTCTTGCCGGCATGATTGAAAACTGTTGACCGCTTGTTTCTTGCGGGAAACTAGCATATCTTCATGTAATCTAGGATTGCTTTTCTTTGAATTAGATCTTTGGATTATGGACGCCGTAATTCTTTAATGGACGACGGCTGAATATTGCATGATGGCTTAGACGCTTCTATCAATAACAGTATTTTCGTTATTTTGGGATTACATTATCTTAAAATAGCACAGATTCTGGTGCTGAAAAATTGGTGAAGTCCCGTGCGGGATTCGAACCAGCGACCCCAAAGCCAGGCACCTAATCGCCAGCACTGCAAGTCGGCGATCTAAACCACTCGGCCAACGGGCCTCCCATAAAAATAGGAAGTAGCAGACCGGTAGTCTTGAAAGCGAACATGCAGTACCCCTCTGATGATCGCAATGACACAGCTCCCATAGCGGAATAGGAAGATATATCTTTTTGTCATTTAGAAAGTGATCGTATAACAGTATTTTCGTTATTTTTGGATTACACGATCTTAGCTTCTATCAATATTGATAATTAGTTGTTAATATCTAAAGCGTAGCGAAATTTAAATTGATCTTTATCTGCTTTCTTCAGAAAGATGTCGTTGACACAAAACGCTGACGGTTCATGACCTTGAGTTAATAATTGGAGCTTATTCTAATTTGACCAAACTCCTCTGCAATTTCACTGAATGATAGTTGGTGGCTGAACCATTTTTAGTCTGTATAAAGAAAAGAAATACAAAACTGCCCATGCCAAGACATATAAAGTTGAATCGACGGCTGGAGTGGAGGTAGCATCGACTATTTTAGGCTCCTTGCCGGTTTTGATATCTACGTTTTTCTCCTTTTCCTGATTCGGGGTAGCTTTATTACTACAAGTCTGTTGATTACTTTCATGATCTGTGAATTCGTTCATTATTTGCTCATTTGGTGTAAAGTTTAAATCTACACCAGAGTGAATAAGATCAATGCACGAATCAACAGACTGCACAGGTGCATCCTGACCCGACACACGACCAGTATCCGGTAAGTTTTCACTCTTCAATTCAGATGAGGTAACATCTCCCGGAGTCAATGCGATGTCAACACTTTCAGTATGATCAGAAGCAGACTTCGGATCACCTGGCTCGGCATCCACACCACCGTAAACCTCAGTATCACGGACATCATCTTCATCCCCCGAACGACAATCTTCCTCCATCTAGTCAATGAGAGACGTGTAGTGGTTTGAGGTTTTCTCGTTCTCCCTTGCGGCTCCTCCGCTTCTCCCGGCGGAGTCCATCCTTTGATGACCGATCTTGCCATCAGGACATACAGTGTTCCATACCCCTACTGTTCTACTGTGAGGCTCTCCAGCTGACAGATGTTTATTCTGCTTGAGGGCCTCTGCATAAAGATCTTTTCGAACTTCTGTGAGGGAATAGGACGAGGACCCGATGAATCATTTCTTTCATTGTTAGTCACGGTATCTCTAGGTACCTTTTTGGCCTTTGGACAGTTTTTTTTAAAGTGTCCTTTCTGATGATAAATTAGGCATTTATATTTTAAAGGACAGTTCGAGGCCATGTGATCTTCTGATCCACAAGTATAACATGTTTAAACTTGACCTTTATACCAAGCAGGAAACCTCATACCTTCAAGTAAAATAGAAGAAAGAGTGCGTTTGAATCTCGACATCCAAATTCTTCGAACTCCGGTCTCAAACTCTCTATCAAACGAATATAACTCTTTTTCTGTAGAGGGAATATCACCATAGAACTCAAATGCAGTTCTAATCGCAAAATTTGGGAAGTTGCATGGTCCTCTCATCTTTACAAGCAATTTCCTTGGTTCTATTTCCTCCAAATGACCACGTTGATTTCCAACGCGAATGTCTTCCAGCATTAGGCGAATTTTAGGAATTTCATTCGCTAGTGTGACGTTCCACAGGGTAGTTGATACCTGTACCAGACCTGTAACGACTGACCGTCCTGATCCAACAGTGGCATTCAATGTGTCGTATATATCAATCGCATTAGCGTTCTGTAAGCCTAGGAGTTTCAGGATCAGTGGTCTATCAAACTTTCTAAACGACATAGTAAAATCAAAAAATCAAAATCCCACAGGGGAGTCTCACTACAACTGCAAACCGCGTGCTCTCCCACAGAGTAAACATTGACTAACCTCCGAGGGAGCCTCACCCCAAAGGTGTATACTACAACCAGTGTTGCTAAGCAATACACTCTCCCCAAGAGAACCCCAGGTCTAGGTAGAACAATAGCCCAGCTCTAGGTCTTGTGAGTTGCTCGGCAACGCCGAGGAACAAAAGAACAGAGAACAAAGACTAGCACAAAACCTGTATTCTGAGGGTTAGCCTACAATGTACGGCTATATACCATCACTATGTACATGTATATAGCCCACCTCGATAAACACAAACAAGTGCAAATCGGCCTAAGCCAAACCCAACGAAAAACGAACCAACTACAAACTAAACCAAACCAACAAGGAAATATATACACCAGCAGAATACGAAATATTTACAGACAGCGAACAAACAGAGAAAAGAAGAGAAAGACAGAAAACAATCCGCAGACCTTCTCAGTTACAACGACCGAGAAGGTAGAAATTGCAAACCTCTGCCCTCTCAAACCGGGCCAAACCGACAAAGAAAAAAACGCCCTGAACAGCAAAAAAACCCTGAAAAATAAATCCAAAATTTCACCACAGGTACTTGTCAAAAATGTTCACAAAATATATTACACAAAAATCAGAACTAAGATCAGCTGAAATCCTCAGAATTAAAAAATTTCTCGGAGCGAAGTATAAACACTCCTAATCGCTCTGCATCCGGGCTTCTCTTTTCAAGTAAATTAGCGTGTGCAAATCCATCGGCAAAGAGTGGTACTCTTCCAACACCGGTGAAGGCGATCAGGCTAAAAACGGTGCTAAGTAATTACCTGGAGTAGATTTACTTGTTTCATGTTTCGCAAGCGGTTTCGACATCAGACACTAGAGAAATTATGCTTTTACGGTCTCACGTAATCATCTGCTACGCAATACCCTGCTTTCGTAGAAGCTAAATTAGACAAAGAATCGAACTGCTGGTCCCTTCTCAACTCACCCTTGAGACAGTATGGTTTGCTCTCCTTCGGGCTTAGTCCCCAAAAAGTTACCTAATACTTTCAGGGTGATACACAATTTACCTTATCCTAGCAAATCTGCCTCGTCTACTGACGTTGCGATACCACATGACCTATGATATATTGAATACGAGACATCAGATATCGCGATTGCTCTAGTTAAAAAAACATGGCCCAAACTGCTTGAAAGCAAAAACGATTTAGAGGATGTCTTTCGCATCATACCTGGGGCTGAAAGTACTTTCATGACGGGGCCTCCCTTACATCATGTAAAATGTTTGAGAGCTTAAGTCGTTCTCTACAATGAGTTATGGCTACAAAATTCGGCATACCAAACTTGACCCTCCCACATACTGAACGACTTCATGTTCATCGGCCCAAATGGTGCTAACCACTGATTTATAGCTCTGAACACTTTCATGTACTTGTGTGAGTATTTGAGCATTTCAATCAAACATGCTAAGACATACTATCCATCAACTGCGATGGTTATGGATGGGATTCAACTGTGCACGCATCATTGCCAAAAGACAAAATTCGTAAAGTGAAAATCATGCTGGGTGAACTCTAGCGCCGTAAAAATGTAACCTTTGTTGAACTGCAGTCTCTTATTGGCTCGCTCAATTTTGCCTTTAAAGTCGTGGTGCCCGACAGGGCATCTCTCAGCTGCCTGATAGATTTAGCAAAAGATGTATCACAGGTTCACCATCACATTCGCTGGAATAAAGAATCTAGACCCGATATTAATACCTGGCTTGAATTCCCGTAGACTTTCAACGGAAAATCTCTTTTTTTTTCCGTCTCCAAATTTGGTATCGTTCGATGTGATCAGTTTTCCGTCTCTGCTGGTACCTTGGGTTTGGTGGCTATTTTTGAGTCCTCGTGGATAGCCCAAGGTATCGCGCTTGCCTTGGAAATTTTGGGTCGTGGCCGTGGTTGAAATAATCTATCACCATTCCTCGAGGGATACATTGCTGATGAGATTAGTGCGTCGGTTAGTATTTGCCTGTTCTGTTCAGAACTGTTCATATGTCGGGCTGATCTAACGTTATTCTTGACAATCTTTTGCGGTTACAATTTCAGGAAGTGCGGCCCACCCAATAGACCTTGAACCTGATGAAATCACCGCGCTGCATTGTGGAAATGAGTGAACTATAAATCCGCCATCTTTGAACTGCATAGGTGCTGACTATCACTCTGTTGGCATGGATATGAAATGCATCAAAAGATAGAAAGAAGGATCAGACGTTATCGGGTTTCACAGCTATATCCAACCTGTTGCTGACTCTTTGAAGCAGACAGCTAGAGTTCTTCTGACTGCATCACATGCTGATATTTCCTTGAAAGTATACAAGCGCGCATGGCAGATATACAGAGATTTCCTCAATAATACTGCTCAGTGTGCCACTAAGATATTCCCCGTGTCCTCGGCACAGTTGCTTCGGAGGTACATCCAGCATCGCATCCTCAGCGTGAAACTTTTGGTGAACATGGGACTGTACGAGCATAACTGTGATGATTTAATGTAGCTGTTTCTTATTGTACCATATAACTATGCCGAGTCCACTTATTTCATTTTTTTGGTTTGATAAAAACGGGCCTGCTTTTCCTGTGGAACTGACATTTCCACTGTGCGGGGTGGGGATGGTGGAGGTGGATGGGCGGTTGCGGTGGTGCTTTTAGTGTGTTTGAAACGAACAGCTTATATGTCTCTATATTAGAGAATGTGCTTCAGGAAGAAGACTGATTTTCTTTTTACCCTTTCTTTTAACTAGACATTGTAAAATTATGATTGTGCTTGAGAGCATTGTAAATAGGAGGGGGGGGGGGGGGCGGGAGGTTATGTGTGCGGTGGGGATTCAATAGTCGCCAATCAATATGAAAGTTGCCAGTCAATTCGAAAATTTTATCGAACAAGAATGCGTGTGTTTGAATAAATGTGTATTGAATAAATATGATTCTGTAGTGTTTTGCTACACGTGAATACCTCAGGACTACCACCGATTTATATTGGTCACATGTTCAATTCATTTGTGCATGCATATATGCATATACATATGCCACACATGTATGGATGCCACTACGCCACTTGTATGAACGTGTATGGAGAAGCAATTTTCCATACTCTTTTGTTTTATGGACTGTCCCATACATATGCCACGAATGTATGGGCCCTACCATACATCTTGTGTTGGCATGTATGAGGGAAGGATTTTTCGATACATTCCCCACATATGAACTTTTCAAATGTGGACATGCCCACACATATGCCGCATATGCATGGGTATGTATGGAGGAACACTTTCCATATATTACCCATGTATGATCTTTTAAATGGACACTGGCCCATACATTTGCCAGATATGTTTGGAATCTACCATGCATGCAGTGAAGGCATGTATGGGAATTACCTGGTTATATCTTTTGGGGCATGCATGGGAAAAGCAACTTCTCTTGCACTACCCATGCATGATCTTTCAAACTATGAACTAACCCATGAATCTGCCAGACGTGTATATAATGTACCATTTTTGTGGGCAAAAAATTCTCCATACACTGTCCATGCACAGTATTTTGCATTGTGGACTATCTCATACATCTTTCATTAAATTTTACGATGACACACAATGATTACGATGCTCCTGGTACTCCGATAATCTTGTTGATGACAAATCATAACTCAACATGTCTTACGGGAGAATTTGATGCTGAAGGTCACATACCGTACAGACATCTATCCACATGGGATTTCTTGACTTTCTATACTACAATCCCTCATCAGGACCTAATTGACCGTCTAAGTTCATTCATAGTATCTGTGTTCAAGAAAACTGATCGTAAATATATTAATGTCGGAAGCCATAAAGCATTCTTTAGCTCTACCACGTACAGGAGGTATCATTCATGTGATGTTTCTTTGTTTATAGAGTTGCTTGAATTTCTTATTAAAATGATCTATGTGAAATTTGGCAACACAATGTATCAACAGCATATAGGTATTCCAATGGGTTCTAATTGTTCACCCTGTTCGCCCCCAACATCAACATGCCAGCTGACACAGATGAAGGATATTATGGGCAGAGAAAATTCAGCTAAGATCCCAGATGAACTATACTTAGTTTGGCCGTGTGTCGTCATAATTCAAGATGATCACCATCGAAGTTGAAATCCTGAAACTAAACAGTGTCTGCATTCGATATTAGAAGTATATTATTGCAATGGATATGGCTGAAATATACGTTTACGCGAATTGGATGTACCAATTTCTCCACCTTCTCAAGAAACCTTATTAATACAAGCGTATAGTCCGTCGTTCAATATTCAGCCGTCGTCCATTGAAGAATTTCCGCGTCCATAATCCAAAAACCCAATTGATATAATAACATTAGCACCCAGCTAAAGGAATAAATCATAGTATATGTAAAACGAGGCTAATTTCCTGCAAGACAGAAGTGGTCAGCAGTTCCAAAGATATCAAATCCAATCCCATCGCTGATCAGTATTCTTGATATACGTTGTAAAGTCGTTATCTAGAGTTTGATGTATCTCAGTCACGTTTTGTTTGCGACTCTTCATATGAACACTTTGAGGATCTTGAAATTCATAGGTTCATACGGTCCCTAGTCCCGGGTTGAGCAGAATTAGACTCAAGTTACGAAACGTACCGCCATAGATCTTGCACGCTACGCTCGTATTTTGCTATCAGCATGAGACATGTATCGCCAAATTTGAGAAACTTGGAGCGGAGCAATGATAACGAACCCCGGTGATCCAATTCGCACAACCGCACTGCGGTGAACCTGTGAGGCATCGCCTCGCCAGCAGCGAGTTGCAGAATATGGTCAATATGAACCACGATTTGATCATATGGAAACCGCATTCTTATATTACAACTATAGCCCCAGGTTAACCGGAATTCCACACACGTTCCGTATTCTAGCGCCAAAATTCTTGCACACTACGAGCGTACTTTGCTATCAGTGTGAGATATTTATCGCCAAATTTGCTCAAGCTTGGGTTAAGGCGCTTGGAGGTATAACATTATTGAATCATTTTTCGACAATGATTTTTATCGATTTTTATCACAGGAAAATAAATGATACTAGGTAGAAATATATTTTCCATTTGTATAAATGCGTGAGATTCGTCATTCGTTAAGCAACCGTCGTCTATTAAGAGTTTCCAAAGGTCCTTAATCTAAGGACCTCTTACATTAATAATATTAGCACCTAAATCAACATAACCAAAAGATAAAATGTAAATTGGAGTTACTTCAAATATAAGAGCGGTCAACAGTTTTCAATGATGCCGGCAGAATCAGTTGATATTGTGTTCTTCAAATCCGTATCGCAATTCAATGTTCGTAGAGTGGAATACATTGCCCAATCGTATCGGAAAGTGATATCGCTATTTTGGTCTGTCTAAAACCAAATAAAATGTTCTAATAAACATATTAAACTGCTAGATGAGTATCTCATACGCTTTGATGGCGACGGTTCACATAAACACTACGGTGATGTATTTTACGTATTATACGGCCCCTAGCCCCGAGTTGAGCGGAATTAGATACAAACTACAACACATAGCGCCAAAGATCTTCAAGACTATGGTTATAGATTGCAATCAACAGATGATATCACAGAATTTCATAAACTTGTGATGCAGGCGTTTGATTGTATAATCTTGTTTAACAAGTTCTTGTAGCAATGCCTTGTGACGATTGAAATCATCAAGGTTTTGACAAGATCTAGCATATGCTACAAGGTGAGATATGCATAATCCATATGCTGGTCCTTCAGGAATATTACTATCCAAGAAAGGGTAATTTGAAATGGCAAAATTGTAATCGTCTATCTTGTATAACGGACGTGAAAGAGAGCCGTTGTTGTTTTTGTACAGATATGTCCAAATAAGATGTTGCATTTGACGAATCTCCTTCAAGTCTAGTGAAGGAGGATGAATCTCCTTCAACGCTTCATTTATATAAGGGTTCTGCACTGCGATAAGATCTTCTATATAACGTTTGGGGAATGTAAATTGCAAAATATGACACATCGAAGCAAAACAAATATTGGTTCTTCCATCTTCCTAATATATTGTGTAAAAATATGGTGTTGATTTGAGAGCACATTTTGAGTGAGTGAGCGAATAGAATTTAACGTCGCTTACAACAATATTTCAGCTATATCGCGACGAACCAACTAAGCACCACCCAGCCAAGTTGTGTTCCTGCTACTTCAAAGAAGAAATATTTGAAGCCGCATGGAACTGGACACCCTCGATCCACCGTATAAAACAGAGAGGACAGCACACAAGTCACAGACAGGTCGCTTACATGGTGCAATAAACACAAGTGATATTACAGTGCTAGACATCACATTATCACGTTCCTGTTGCTTCTCAGCAAAATGTATTGAAGCAAGAGGAATGTGTACCCACCCAAGAGCACATTTTGATCAAGCATATACTCATGTATAAGCAGTTGACCATCGTAAATTTTGTAGCTGATACTTCAGTAAGTATACTTCATGAATTACTGATACTTCAGTAAGTATACTTCATGAATTACTGATACTTCAGTAAGTATACTTCATGAATTACTGATACTTCAGTAAGTATACTTCATGAATTATTTGATTTTGCAGGTTTTTGATTGAAAGAAACCTTTTTACTACCGTCACACACTTACATTGGAGTTTTTTACAATGTAAAATCACATATAGATAAAATTTACAATTATTTGAAAGTTTCAAAACTCGAAATTATTTACACAAAGAATGTTTTCAAATAGTGGTCCTTCCCAAGAATTCTTTTAGCGGACTATTGACAGGCTGTCTTACAATATATTGTGTTGTCGATATGGAAAAATATGTTCGCATATATATATGTTGTGCATATGTTGTTGTTCGAGTCATGGGTGATGAAAAATACCGGTGTATATATTTGTTTATAGATTGCAGTGAACAGCGAATAAAATCAAGATGGGTTGGGCTTCACGTTCTGTCTTGTTCTCAACACGTGTAGAATGATATTTATCTCCGAGGCTGGAACCATTATTCCACCACAACTTGTATGGGCCTGAAAGTCTTTGATATGGGATCACCCACGTAGTTTCGAAGTCCCCTCCTTGTTCCCGACACAAGCAAGTACGGTATCAGTTTCTTCTAGTTGAATAGTAATGGTCTAAACATAAATATTGAAACGCGTCAGCAATATAACTGTTTTGTACAACTACTGCACCCAATGACGTGCCATGACAACGCCCCAACGAACAAGAGACGAAGGCAAGCTGTCTTATCCGTAGGATAATTGAATTAGAATGTATATCTTGTGTCTGCCCAAGCCTGAGACAGGTCCCCTATGTTCGGTCATTGTTCCAGTCAACTCGACAATTCTTTCAGTTAACAGATAGCGCCCATCTTTCTGTTTGTTTAGTTCAAATGGATTTAGGTTCTTTTACAGGATCCTGTAACAGTTGGTTTCGACGCATCCCCGGACCCCGGATGCGTTATCCACGAGGTTATAGGGAGTTCAGACATTCCACACTATATCGTTTAACTTTACCAGCAATTGTGAAAATATCCAAGATGGCTGCACTCATGACGTCACATCAAGATAATATTTGAAAAAAAATGAAATAAAATAGTTCTGGGCACTTTTATGCAAACAAGTCTGTTATTTTGAAGAAAAACAGCGAATACACAACTTATCTGTCACTCTGTCAAGATCACCATTTTGAACTTTTCGACCATCTTCTGCTCGAGGGATATGTAAATAAGCTCTGAATGACCGTAATATGATGACCGTAATACGAACTCACAAAGTTTCATTTACGGTAATGGCAAGAATATTCAGCTTCAACGTGAGTTGTATTTACGAATATTGTAGTTTCTCCATTTAATTGGCTATGGCAAGAAATTTTCAAGAAGAAGCGGGTATAAATTTTATAAATGCTTGATTGATATGTTTAGGTAGTCGATGTGGTTTCACTCATACTGACTTCTACGAACAACAGCGTAGTTAATATCATAACCTAGGAAGTTACTTCGCTTGGATTAAAATCTATTTGAAAAAATATTCAATCAGATTCGTCAACACTGTGACCCCGCATGCCTACCAGTACATACTTTGTTCTCCATCATAGATTTTGGTGTAGATGTAGATCAAATTGTCCGTGGTACTCGTAATATTTTATTCTCCGGGCATACTCTTGGGAAAATCATATCAAAACTTATTTTGAACATATAATGAATTTGTTTGTAATTGGTTCAGATTGCAAGTCTGCGAAGGCTACATGTACACTCCGTTTAACTGTACCAGGCCTTGAGGGGGGGGAGCTAAATGATCCCCTACCAAACTTTCTACCCTATCTCCGGAACGACAAAAAATAGAGAGGGGAAACTCCGTGACATTATAGTTTAGCATATTGGGGTCAGTTTGAGCCCATTTGCATAACCCCCCGATCAGTGGATCATGAATAAATTCTAGATGGCGGCCATGTGGGGTACCAGAAACGTGATGTTCTTGTCATATTTCTTCAAAATTTCTGCTTTTCCGTGATGAAGAGTGGGCAAAAACTATTTTATTTCGCAGCACATAATATTTAAAAATGCCGTTGTTGAAATGACGTCACTGTGACGCCCACAAAATTCCATCTTGGAAATTTTTCACATTTTCTGATAGAGCTTTACCAAGGGGTATGGTGTGGTAAGTTTCAGCTCCCTAGCTCAAGGGATAAGAAGAATAATTAGGGGGACATTTCGCCCCCCTCCCCCAAGGCCTGGACAGGTCCCAAGAAGCCCAGGTCAGATAGGGTTAACCCATTTAATGTATATCATATGTGTAATATGAAGACCGTGATACGAGCTCACAAAGTTTCAGTTACCAATGTTTTGTTCTGTAGTACCAGAGAAAGTCTCACTGTGTGTTTGGATGAAATCGATTGAGTTATTTACTTGAGCTGATCTGTCATCAAATCTCCCGAACTAGCGTATCTAATTCCGCTTAAGCCGGTGGTAGGGGCCGTGTGGATTCTTCATAATCTCCACATGAACAGAACCAGTAAAAGCGCGACTGAGATATATCGCCATTCTTCAAGACTCCAACCACCATGGAAATATGTAAACAATGAGAGTCGAAAGCTTGTGCATTAAATATGTCTGCATGGAATATAGCTCAGAAGTTTGTCTATTTCTATAATAATGAATGTCGTCGTGTTTTATATTGTTACCACCAGTAGCCAAGAGTGTATATCTCAAAGACTAGGTCCATCGCTGTATAAATCGATCTAGCCTAGGGAAGACGATATTTCAGCGAGCGCAACACAAGGGACTTACTGTAAGCGACTATACACGACCATAGAACAATACCACCACCAGTCAGATAGAAAGTTTGAGATAATACAGTTTTTTTCAGAGATGTCTTAATCTCACAGAATATGTTGAGTCTGCGGTTGAGAATGTCTGACAGTTATGACAATGGAGTTACCACGACAACGAAAACTATCGTCCTTGTGGCTTCTATGCTGTTATTCACTCATGGCAACCTCATAACTGGTAATATGTTATATTAATTCAACAACTCCTTAGCTACATATGGAAATGCCCACCTGAAAAGCTTAATGATTGATGCGGTCCTGTTGGCGATTCTCTCTTGCAAGAAACTTGCATGGTTTCATATATTTAATTTTATGCCTGCATTAAGACCATAAACCTCCCTGCGAGAAATATCGAATTTAAATACAGGACCAAAATTTCGTTCATCTTTGATCTGATGTGGGCCTTCACAATTTGTTTTCAGGAGCGTTATGGTAACCAGGCAGTTATAGGTAATATGAAATAGAGAGCTATTGGAGATTGGTTTCGTTGGCCAGTAAGAATAGGTTTAATGACTTTCATTCAACTTCAAGGGTAATTGTAATTAATAATAATTTGTTTTGCCATTTAATTGGCTATGGCGATAATTTTTTGAGAAGAAGTGTGTATAAATTTGGAACATCCTTGATTTATATGTTTTGGATGTCGCTGAGGTTTCTCTTATATTCTGATTATGTCTTCTACGAATAACAGCGTAGTTAACATGATAAATTAGTAAGTTCTTTGGCACGGTTTGAGGGGTATTTGAAAAAAATCAACCAGATTCGTATACGCTCTGACCTCGCATGCCCACCAGTTCCTAATTTCTAAAACTTTAGATTTGGGCGTAGTTATAGATCAATTGTTTATGGTACTCGTACTATTTAATTCTCCGGGTAGACACTTGAAAAAATCATACCAAAACTTAATTATTATTGACATATGAATTTTTCTGCAATGAGTTCAAATTGAAAAGCTACATTTTATTTTAATTCATTCATATAGTTGAAGGTCTGTGAATCATACTTAGACCTCCATCTTTTTACTGCAAATATAGGTTTTTTCCTTTTAATATATCATGCCCTCCACGTCAGACAAAACTCAAAAGCTTTTTCTGTAAGTCAGTCAGAAATTGGACAGATTATGCAAACCAGTTCGAATTTTGAGGTCTCCGTGTTCTGCCTTCCAGGAGCACTCTTAATATAAGTTATTTCCATTTTGAGTCATTCTTCAGTAGTTTCCAAATGTATTTTACTCAATTCATGATAACAATGTTTACATCAGACTATTAAATCGCCTGTTATTCCTGTTATTCTCAACGTGCAAGATTATGTTTGAAGAGACGCTAACAGGTATTTGTGATTTCTAAATGAATTCCCATGTCATTTTCTTAAAGTATAATGTCAATATGAATAGGAATGAGAGATTACAATGCCTGATATTTACAGCCCCCCCCCCCCCCTTCCAGGGTTGAGCGGAAACAGATCCCGATTAAGTCAGAATTATAAGCTTAATATGGTATTTAGAAGAATCAGCGTTACTTTACTACAAATTGCTGTACCTAAATTATTCGGCCGGATTTGAAACAGCAAAATGGTTTAGTATCCGCAATATTTACTGCTTTTTGGGAGAGGGTAGCTCTTCTCTATTATATCTGTCAAGAAGTCGAGGAATTTCCGATCTTTGTCGAAAAAATATTCTTTCATTTTGCCTATGAGTTTCTGCCTCAAGAGAGTGGCTTACAAAAAAGTCGGACAACAATTTTTTAATTGCCTGCATTCAGCATATTACTATTAGAACTAGGTAATAATAATTTGTCAGATAAGCTGTACATAATCCGGTTCGTTTGTCTATCTTTCCGTTAATCAACATAGACAACGAAAACACAGCCACGAAATATGAATCAAAATATGATTGATGTTACACATATTTCTGTTTGTGATCCGCTTGATCACTGCAGCTAAGAGTTTGTATGTCCATTCCAGGTGCTCCTGACACAGCCCTCACGTATGTACAAAGGGATCTAACTCTCATAGAGGGAGCCTTTGGTGAAGGTGAGATATTCCCTTTTCCCTGTGGGTATAAGATAGCTCGTTATGTCACAAACCACTAAAACATGGCATTAACTTTAACAATAATATGCAGTGAATTGGCTGAGCCTATCTAGAAAATTATATCCCCTAATGTTCGATGACAAAAATGGACCGCCCCATCAGGTTGCCTGGCTTCTCCCTTCAGAATTTGTCTCGAGATACAACGGACAGACATAATGTCATTCTAAAAACATCACAGCGAATTTGGAAGGCGGGCAATCAAACTGGGATAGAATTGTTTTCTATTAAAATTAGAAAATTACTTTTAGGGTGACACCAAAAAAACATGGATGGATGCTGGATGGTCGGCCAATGTTTTATTTATTTCATATTAAGTTTAATATTTGCGTGCCATTCGCCTGTCAGGCAAATGTCTTATCTCCCAAGATCAATTCTATCACCCCAAGATTAAACGGAGAATGTCTCAAGAATCTGGTGATCTTGATCCAGTTTCTAAGAGACAAATAAACATTTATCCCAACGATATCCACCGAATCTTCGTCCGGGTTCATGAGCTGGAAGTTACATTAATTCAGTTTTCTGTGTCAAGGGATACCCGGTATTATGGAAAGAAGATGTTAATGTTCGCCTGCCGTTAATCAATATTAAGGTGCCATACGTTTCGTCCCGAGAATACTGAGCCCTGCTGACCGAAGAAAATTGTATAATTACCCAGTTTTAATATTCAACACTAGGCATTCCTTCTCTTAAAAAAATCAGTTTCAAATTCCAGTTGTAAATAGTGTAATTTAGTTTTGAATCTATTTTTTTTAGATCCCTGTATTCACCACTTACAGAGGTGTGAGAATTAAACGGATTATGGCACCCCCGCAGAGTGTCGATTGACCTGTTATGGGTTATGCAGAGGTTATTGGCTAGCCAAACAAGGAAATCTCCTGTGGACATCAACTTATTTTTTGCTCAGTGGTAATCTATAAAATAGCCGACTTCTATAAGCCTATAGCTTAGTTTTGTTACCAAATAAAGCCGAAGCAAAACTTTTCGGCTTGCACTTTCATAAATAACTTTCAGAATTCAGTCAGTACTTTATGTAATCATTGTGTAATGGAGTAGATGTTTATGGATAACAGCGCTGTGACGTTTACTTATAATGCACTATCGGTTTACTCGGACAGCCAGTCGAGCAGTGAGTGTAATACAGCTGTGAAACCAGGCCATCGAACGATCTCCAGTCGTTTTCGGTACGCTTTAGAACACGATTTTGAAAATCAAATTTTTGAAATTATTATTTTTCAATATTCGACGCTGATGCATATGAAAGTAACATTTCAGCATAAAATTTGAACGTCAATTGCAGAAACCAAATCTTGCCTTTTGTTTTCTTTCACCAAATTTACAAGAAAACGATTTATTTCTCAAAATGTATTTATCCTATTGGTTTGAATTTTGGTTTGATTGTTTGATATACTTTGTTCTCCTGATTCATGTCTCAGAATTTCGATAAAATATACTACATGTAGTTTGTTTTTAATTCAACTTCAAATTTTAAAACTGTAGGTTGTTCGATACTTTAAAGATTTTTTTTCTTTAAATGTCAGTAGCTAGAAACAAAAGCTAAATCAAACGTTACAAAACTGAGACATAGATTTCCCGTTGCATTTCTTCTATGGGAAATGATGGTTTGTCACAATAAGTGAATTGTTTTCTAAATATGCCACCATGACAAAAAAAGGCTAATTTTTTAAATTAATTTTGCTGAAATCCAAATATCTTCATAGCTAACAAATTTATATATTTGCAATCCTTGAGAAATACACTTTCAACAAATATATACATTGCCGTAGCTATTCCAAAGGGCGTGTAAAATTGTCGTGGGGAGGAATCAGTATCCTTAAAGAGTGATTTAATGAAAATATATGCGCTAAGTATTATGTTTGTATCATTGGACGACTGCCACAGATTCGATATTTGATCAACTCCATCATGGTGCATGAAGGGAGTAGTTCTGTCAATATCTAATTACATTATTTTGGTAAATAAAAGAAAATGTAAATATGTATATATCGGTTAAATCGTCGTAACAGATAATCCTCGATACAATTTCAAGTGTCCGTTGTAAGAGGAAAGTAAATAATGGATCGCAGTTTACGACTCATATATCGGCTTATTTGCGTTCAATTTTGCAGTGTCGTGGGCAGTCAAAATATACACAAGCGACATACCTGGGGCGGGGACTGATGCGTTTGTAAAATTCCAACTGTACGGCGACAAGGGAGTGTCGAAAGACATAGAACTGGACAGTTTTTGGACCAACGATTTTGAAAGAGGAGCGGTGGACACGTTCTCTTTTGAAATGGCAGACATTGGACTTCCATACTTGATGATGATGAGGGTAGAACGGGACAAGCCCCATTCAGAAGACTGGCATTTTAACAAGGTATAGTCTCTATTGTTTAAATATTGATCATAATGTGCTCTATGGGTCGGCTTAATGTTATGGGTCAAGCCCGTAGCGTGCAAGATTGTAGCGTAACGGGCGTTGTATGCAAGCTCTATGGCGTTACGTTTCGTAACTTGTGACCAATTCCGCTTAACCCGGGGCTAGGGGCCGTATGAACATATGTACTTCAAGATCCTCATATTGGCGGCTCTTGGTGAGCTCGGGAGAGCCCCAGTTAAGTTGGCTGCTATGGTTAACTGTATTAATTTCTATCTACATATTGTAGCATCTAGCCCAACTTCATTGCTATATAAAGCCTATCTAGAACAAGTTGAGGCAGAAAGAGTGACTAATTGTAGTAATTGGGTGAGTTTTATTAAGAAGATCTTAGCTGATGTTGGTTGTGTATATCTCTGGGACAATCAAGGTTGTAATTATCCTAAATCTACATTGAAATTTATCAAAAAGAGAATCTTTGACATTTTTGTGTCCAGTTGGAGAGAGAAAATTACTAAATTTAGTAAATTAGAGACCTACTGCAGTTTCAAATACAAATTGCAGGCTGAAAATTGCATCTTCTCAATTCCCAATTGCATCTTCTCAATTCCCAATAGGCATCACCGAGTATCATTGACACAGTTTCGGATAAGTGCGCATAAACTACAAATCGAAAGGGGGCGATATCAAAAAGACATCTCCAGAGATCAAAGACTATGTACTTTTTGCCAAGTACTCGAAGATGAGCAACATTTTCTTTTGGAATGTAAAAGATTCAAAACTGAGAGAGATATCTTGTTCAACACCATACACCCTCTTATGCCCAGTGATACATATACTCAATTATCAAATGCCCATTTACTTATTATGTTAATGACCTCGAAATCGCAGCCAATAGTAAATGGTGTAGTAATAACGCATTGCCGACTCGCCATTATTCTTACCCATATCACTGTGGTCTCCCCTGTCAATGAAGTTGTTGGCTTCCAAGCCCCACAACCATGTTATGTTCTGTATGTATATGTATACACCATGTTTGTTTGTTTCTTGTAATTGTTAGTCTACGGGCACACTAGTGCAATCAAGTATCATATGTAATCCTATGTAATCCTATGTATCAGTGAATAGTTTTTGATCGTATTGTTTTTATGTATTGCTTATACTTTTTATATGTCCTGTGTGTATTGTTTTCTATGTATTGCTTGTATATTTTATATGTTCTGTATGTTCGCTTTTATGTGGTGCCTTTAGCCTTTGGGCAAAAACGAGCAATAAACTATCTATCTATCTATGAACAGTCACAAACAAAGCGTGACTGAGAGACATCGTTCTCTAGATGACGACTTTACAACGAATATTATAGACTAAGAATACTGATCAGCGATGCGGATTTGATACTACTGTTATATGGAATATGGAATAGGTCTTTGGATTATGGACGCGGATATTCTTTAATGGACGACGATTGAATTATGAATGACCGGCTAGACGCTTGTATCTGAAACTTCTTTAACAAACCGGTAATATTTTGAACTGAAACTCTGTGAGAGACAGCTGCGACGCAGGAAGAACTTTTGGTATGCTTTTGATGCCCAATGAGTCTAGAAGCTAATCTGAAGAAAGCTTATTTTTGTACTTCGTGGTGCCAACAATTTTTTATGGTGAGACCTGTTAGTTGACACAATGAGGCGTTGGAAAATGCCTGTTGTCAACTCTCTTTCATTACCCCAGTGACAAAAAATAAAGTATTCACACTCAACTCAAACATACATTTAACTATTACAACAACCGCAAAAGATGGTAACATTGAAATTCCCAATAATTGGCACAGCCGGGTTATCCACGCGTGTGCACTAAGCGGATATACTCTTTACCTTGTGTGTGCCCAAATTTTGCCAGAAGAATTAAAAAAAATTTTACATACGATTTTTCAAGCTAATACAAGTGTTGTTTTTTTTTATTCTGAAACATAAAACATACAAACAGGGACCATTATTCATCACAACTGAGCTAATCGATCAGGGAATAAGATGATATCATCATAAAGCTAATTCCAGAAATTCATGCAACTAGTCGAAGGTGGGTCTGGTTCTGAAGACTAGGTCATACAATCAGTGCAGATATGATATTTGTATCTGTACATACAACTGACATACTCTTTCCTCATCAATGATAACTTTTTAAAATGGAATTCAGATTCCAGCTTTGCAATCTGCTCAGTTTTTTCGTTCAAGTATTTGCAATAAGATGATCAATATGTACATGTTTGATGTGTATATCTATTGATTCCAAGTACAGACAAACGGAAATTATTTTGGAAATCAGTTTGTCACGTAGTGAATATAGATTCATTATTCTAAATTCCAAATTGGAGAATAAAAATTGTCCAAGATAACTTTGGAGTTTTTCAATTTGCTGCGTTCTCATACATTATCTCAAGGGGCATGATAAACGCATCCTGTGTCCAACGAAACAAGGTTCCACATGTTTTATGTCCGATCAGCAAAGGAAATTATCTTCCTTTTCTCACCCACATTCCTCACAAATTTGACATTATGCTGAAGACCCTTGATACCGAGGTTCAACCTCTGTAGCCAATTTACGCTATAGTAATTTTGATAAATATGTTAACAAGGCGAGCAATAAGGGCGAGGTCGACGTCTGCCTCACAGACTGATCTTTTGAATAAGAACTTTCACTCCATCAATATATTCCTCAACCTAATATGGGCTTTTTCTTACATTTGACGCTGACACATGTCATCATTTTCGACAAGATGTATTGGCAGAGCTATTACATCATTTGTTTTACAATATTGGTATATAATTCTACATACGGCAATGCTAGGGGCCGTGTGGTCAATCCAGTCAAGGTGTCCACATTAACAACTACAGTGAAAGCGTAAAATTCACTGTAATTACTGTTGATCCCCTCGATGTCTTCGGAAGGAATGCAATCATATCAGTACGACTTCGGTTCAGTACCTCGACAACATAGATATGCCTACCCACTATGGTAGCAGCGACCATTTCATCGAACATCTGTTCATTCTATTCATTCTTTGGATTTCGGTATGGAAAGAGAGAATTAAGCTTTGATGTCGCGTTCGGAAATATTTCAGCTATATAGCGACGATCAAACAAAAAAATTCTAAGTATTTAAGCCAATAACTTGGTAATCCAAAGCATTAAAACATACACACATTAAAACTTATGCAACAAACCGATATCTCTGAAATAACCCAAGATGCAGTCCTCCCTCACCCGACTTAAAAGATCTTCCAAAGTATTCGCTCGATGAAAACATCTCTTACAATCTTAAAATCTATGCATTCGATAAGAATATGTTCCACCGTGAGTTCTCCATGGCATGGAATATATCTTGGGACTGGCTCTTTTTTTTTAGTAAATGTTCGTGAGTTAATCGTGCATGGCCCATTCTACATCGCCTGATCATGGTTTGGTCGAAACGCTTCCGGCTGTTCAGATGAGTATAGCCTACAGTTTTTCTGAACTCATGAAGCTTGTTATTATTCATAGCATCCCATAAAGATTGAAACAGCCGTCTCACATAAGTACAAATAGAGGGTCTGAAATCGCTATATGGGATTCCAGCAGGATCAACCTCATCGTCTAGGGCTGCCTTAGCCATTGTATCAGCCTCACTATTACCTTTGATGCCAACGTGACTAGGCAACCAACAAAACACAATACCACTCTGTTGATCAAATCTACAGTCATGTAGGTGTAGAATATTCTGTAGAAAGATAGTGGGACTTTTAAGTTCTACTTTTAATCGCTTGAAGGTATGACAGTGAATCTGAGAATATGACATATTTTTTCCTTCTAGTGGACCCAATATCTTCTAAAGCCAACAAATTATTTTGCTTCTGCAGTGAGTATCGAACTGTTACCTGGCAGCCGACAAGCTCTAGCTTTGGAACTAAAGATAGTAACACATATTACTCCCTCATCATCTTTAGAACCATCTGTGATGGGGGGATAATTTAAGCTGTATTTTGCTTTTTAAAATGTTCCCAACATAGATTTAATTAAGAAATGATATTTGATATGGCGTATAGCCCGCCACTGAGCATATATACAAATGAAATGAGAAAGAGATTGGTCGTCAGCGGGATTCGAACCCTCGAGCGTGGCTTATCGCGCCGATGCTCTACGACTGAGCTATGACGGCCCATAGGTATTACACACGTGGATTGTCCCTGTGATGAACAATCTTCTCTCGCGGTGTTGCAATGTGCGCAACTGATTTAATTGCCACCTAGCATTGTTCCCCACAGTACCATTTACGCATTGATGTGTAATGTTCCCACTTTCCACGACTCATTCTATCAGAATGGAAACAATTCCAGCAGTTTGAAAGAAAATGTAAGATACATCGGGCCATTTTTTATTCCGCGACAACGACATGTCAGCTTAATTCACAACGTTTTCATCAATTTTATTACGGTTCTTACAACAGCGTTAACTTTCAACATTAGCATATTACTTTTAAAATGACAAAGGATTACGATTGTTTATTCCATCATAATAGAAAATTTATTCGGCAGTATTCTGCTTTTGTCCGTTACAATGGACTTCTTCGTGAAATGCACATAGTGGAACGGTCGCATTGATAGCTAACCTTGGAAAGTAGCTTTGCTTCACGTAATTGTGGGTAGTAAAACGCAACAACCATGCGATTAAATGCTTCCCTGTATGGGCGTGTCAGTCTGCATGTTACACGAAATGTGGAGACTACAGTTGGTGTGGTGCTATTTAGCGATCCGGACAGAAAGGCTTTGTATTGTAGATTCCATTTCCTTGTCAATTTCAGTGTCTGACTCTATGCACAGCTCATCCTGGCTTTGAAAATGTGCAAAATAGAGGAGATTTCTTGAAAATTGACCATGTTATGAGCAGGATAGTACACCCCATATTAAAATTACCAAGGGCATATTCCTAGAAGTAGGCTACCATTTGCAAATTGTCTGGTAGTGAGTGAGTGAGTGAGTCCATCCGAAACCTTTCGTCGGCAAAATAAGGAGAACCGTTGATATTAGAACCTTGGTATTTGGCATGAAGGTGCATTAGGGGAATGTTACCAGCAAGTTCTGAGCTGACCTACTTTTGGTGGAAATCACTGGTGATTTTGTTTGATTTGTGCTGTGCCCATCTTGATATAGGCAGGATTTCAACTTGGTGGGGGAGAGGGAGGAGGGGGGGGGGAGTGTCCAAGACTTCAGTGCGCTTCGGAGTCCAAATGCCTACCCAACTTCGTAGGTCATATTTTATCAATTGGAATGAGACGTAATATTGGAAAATTGTACTCATTTCATGGCATTCAGTAAATACAATTCATGTTTATAGTATAGTTAGGCCACGGGACATTGGTTTAATCAAGTCTCTATATAATGTGTAGTGATAAATTGTTTCTATACTCGGGATAAAAACACACTATTGGCTGCAATTATATTAACTGTAAAGGATTGTCCTTTTTGCCATTTTCCATGAGCTATTGGGGTCGCTATACTAATTGGTTAGTACACGACGGAAAATTACTATATGACTGGTTATTTTGAACGAACAACCGATATATTGGTCTACGGTACTGTATGTAGATCAAAACATTCGCAATCAACGACAGCTATTGACTTTTGGACACCTCGTCGAATGTTCATTTTATTGCAGAAAGGACTTTGTCCAGCATTGTCCCGTTCCCGTTCCACACTGCAATGTATTTCAACAGATAACAAAATGCTACCAAACGTAACACTAAACGCCGGGTAAATTTGTTTTTGTACAATCAGATTGCGGCTCGACACACAAAAATCATTCCGTCATACACTCAGTCTTTGAAAAGGCAGCTGAGGTAAACTTGTCGTCGCACTACATGCCGTGCTGCCTGTGTTCCATTGTCTGACCAACTCCTCGGACGAATGCAGTTGATATGAACATGACTTGGATGGAACTAAACGTTCGAAAATGAAAGACTACGGCTTTTGTTGAAAGACCACGCTCGATTAAGAACCGTAGTAGCATGCTGCCGAACAAATTCTTTATTGCGACGGAATGAACATTCGAAATCCTTTGTCATTCTAAAAGTAATATGCTAATTTTGAAAGTTAACGCTGTTGAAAGAACCGAAATACATTTGTGCCAAATGTTGAGGTATTCTTCGGAATTCGAATAGTATGTGGTTCGTTTACTAGATATTATGAATTGTCGATTTTTTTCAGTCCAGATTTTATGCTTCGTTTTTTCCAAACGGGGTTAACAGGCATTTGTCAACGCTCTATTGTATCCACTTATTGGTCCCACCATCACAAATTTGTTGCCTAAGGGCACCACGAAAGTTTTTTCTGTTCCTGACCCCTAGGCCAAAGCATAATTTGAGGAATCGTCCCCACATGAAAAATCCACTTTTCGGCCGGACTAAGACTGAGCAGCATTGGTATTATGGCCGTTTGCGAAATATACAAATTGTTTCGGAGGAAAATTTGAAAATCTTTAATCTGAATTGATTGTCGACATATTGTCAGACGTTGCTTGTTCCAGCGACATAATTTCTTGTAGGTTTGGGAATTTGTGTTTGCGAGAAAAAGTGATCTAATTTAGGCATCTTTGCCGTGTTATTGGTTACTGATAAATACATGCAATTGCATTGAAGTTGAAGAGAGTGACATGTCTTCTCAGTCGAACAGCAGCGATTGAGGACAGAATTTCGGGGGAGAATTGATGTGATGGATAAAAGGTAGTTTAGACCTTCTCCTATTCCTGTGAGTTGAATCTCACTTTGAAATAAGAATTCCTCAGCCAAATCTCCACATGTTGGTACCATGTGGTAACTGAATGGTAACCGCAAGGAAGGTCCCGGAACGGTACACCACGGTACTGTACCAATCAGTACAGACCAGTATCCACACAGTACCACTCGGTAACTGGTCAGTACTGATTGGATACTGTACAGTACCACACGGAACATAACTGAACAGTACTACATGGTAACTGAACAGTAACCAACCTGTTACTGCGCAGTACTGCTCAGTTACCTCATGGAACCAGGCTGTTGCTAACTGACATGTACTGCTCAGTTCAGTTCTGACCTGTGGTTACCACACGGGAACTGTTCAGTTACAGCTCAATTTATACATGCATGGTGGGCCTTTCCGTGCAGTACCATTCAGTAGTGTACAGCTCAGTACATGTCTGTGAAAAATTGCCTGTGTACGATAGATTTTTCTCTGATTTCCGTTTCATCATGAGGCTGAAATTTTGGATAATTATCCGTAGTTATCATCTTTCCAAACATATGAAAATTTGTTGTATTCCACCGAACCCACACGAAATAATTTTTTTCCCGTAACTCTGAAACATCTAACATTCACTCAATATTCCTACGAAGTAGGCTACAGATCGCAAATTGTCCGGTATTGAGTCAGTGAGTCAGTCCATCCGAGTCCTTTCGTCGGCAAAATAAGGAGAACCATTGACATTAGAACCTTGATTTTTGGCATGAACGTGCATTAGGGCATTGTTCTGAGCTGACCGAATTCTGATGAAAATTTGATTTATAATTATTTTTTTTATTATTTATTGACAGCTCAGCGAGTGCACTGTCATGCCCATTGGGAACCCTTGGCTGTATGTTTCACTGTATATATAACACAGTACAAGACGTGATGGGATAATGAAATAGGAAATGCTAATTTTCCATCATTTGTTAGTGCATTCTTAATACACACAATTCAGTATATTGTTATAGATATATGTACACTGTGGCCTTTAACGTGTATCCTATTTCACATCCAAACATTTCATCACAGACCAAATCATGCAGGCTTCAAATTTAGGTCAAATTGCCACTGATGATGAAATATCCTACATCAACCAATTAAGTCAGCCTGGTGCAATAACCCAGCAGAACATAGAAAGATCTGGTATTCACCTTCAGATTAGCCTGTGAGCAACAATGATAAAATTTACTGAGGGTGAAACAAAGCCGTCCTGCAAGCCACCCAAGGAATTTATCAGCTTGTGTTGGAACATTTTGTTGGTATCATATAAGTTGTTTAGTAGTTTACTCATTCAAATCTCCATATCATATTTTCTGTTATTCAACAGACAAATTTCTTACTGGTTTTAATTGTTTAAGTTTTACTGGGTTTCAACTGCTACAGATATTAACATAGTACTGATACTGTAGAAATGGGTAGTGTGAATTTAATTATTCCATGTTTAGTACAATTTGTTCACATGAATGGTGGAATGTCTGGACTCTCAAATGAAAGTGTGTTATACATGTATAGCTCAAGCATGTCAGGTTTGAGGAACAAACATAGTTGCAATTAAGATATAACCAAAGAAATTTCATGACAATTATTGAATCTAAGTAGGCCCCTACCTAACAAAATTAGCTTAATAAAAAAGGCCTTCCTGGCGTAAATTGTTTTCTTTTGAGAGAGAATGGTATTTTCTGGGTTAAGAATTTCCTGTATAAAGATAGGTTGTTCAAGGAGGCTTTGTTTTTGCGGCTGTTGTGTGCATCAAGGGTATGGAAACATGATATATGCACCCAGAGCCCTGATCTACAGCTGTATAAAACTCAACATCTGGCATTGACGGCATGTTTAAAGGGTCTTAATTTATTTTCTTTGGGTAGAATTTAACTAGATAAAGTAACTTTGATTGTACTTCTTGAATATTGACTATATATCACACTGGGATATAATTTAAACAAAAACATTACATGTGTAATTATGTCTAAATTTTTCTTGTCATTTCAAATTTTGATTCCTTGATTAAGGGATACAGAATCACTGCCACGGAGTGTGTTGGTGTGTCACAGAATCACTGCCACAGAGTGTGTTGGTGTGTCACAGATTCACATCAGCACAGTAACTGGTAAACTATTCATTCAATCCCATCACTTTTAATCTTCAACAAAATATTCAATACTGTTTTAATCGAAAATTTCTGGTGATTTTTGATGAAAATCTCTGGTGATTCTGACTTGGGCTGCATGTGCCCATCTTAATATAGGCAGGATTTCAACTTGTAGGTCCTATGACGCATAGTCACACTGCCATGTATTGCAGTTATGAAGACATAAAACCCGATAGATCATTCTCCTGTGCACAGCTTTGGTTTTCCACGATATTCCGTGTTCTGCATGTACTTCTCTGTGAGGGCACCATATATGGATGCAGTCCAGATTTTCTTGTGTAATAAAACTAGTCTGTGGATTAGGCCTTTCAGTCTTGAGTAGTTGCAAAAGATTCTAGAAAAACTACTTTAATGAATATATTGTGTTAGCTTTCTAAAGCTAATTACTTGATTTTTAATCAGAGACAGGTCATACCAGTGTTGCATGTGAGACTTGGAGGAGGTTGATGCTTGTTTGACGGATATTTACGACAGTTGAATTAGCATTAAGGGACCATGCAAAGATGATCATTGGGGTAGGACCGGTGCAAAAGTGTGGGGCCAGTTTTTTTTACATTTTTTTCTTGATAATATATACCCTATGACATGCAATTTAACCATGGTGCATACAAGAAACTAATATTTTTTTTAGCAGGGATTTATTCTTCCTGGCTACTCTGAAACATTTACTGAAACTAGACTATGCACTGAGTAAGTAATTCAAATATAATCTTAGTTTATACATATTTTATTGCCTCAATTTTAGCTAGGAAAAGGGCTGGGGACAAGTTCTAATCCATTAATGTTTCCCTCTATGAAATTACACAGATAGATAAATACACAGGCGGCAGTACATACATTCAGTTCGGCATATATGTGCTACAAACACGTCATATAATGCGTAAATACAAAAAAATACTCACAAGAAAATGATACGAAAGCAGGTATGGGGCATATGGTTGGGCAATATACAGTTGTTGGACTGGGCGAAATTATGCGAATCGGCAAAGACAGCATACTTCTCAGCATATCATTTTAGGTCAGCCTGCTAAAATTGAAACTTTCTTCTACTTTCTAAAGATTCCCAGCCAGTTTCAAAGCGACTGCAATATTTAGGTAAGCCTGTTGCTATTCTAGCGGCGGATTGTTGAACTTGTTCAAACTTTTAATCTTGATTGGGTAAATGATTTAGATATAAAAAAAAATCCATCATACATGTAGTTCGAAAGCTCACAATTTCACAATGGCGCAGATAAGAATGAGGATTTTCGGACAGGAATTCATTCCCCTAATTCAAAATAAAAGATTGGATCGGACTAGAATGTGTTTTGAGTATGTAGCCAACTTTGATGTTGGTTGGGTAAGAAATAAATGATTCAGCTCAAAGTTTATCACACCAAAATCAAAGCTTGAGTGAAAGTAGACTATATATTGAATATGTAATCCAATTTTAATGTTGAATGGATAAGATATACATGATTAAGAGCAAATTGCATCTCACCTATGACATACATATGTGTCTAAAGCTTACAATTTCACAATGAGGTGTTTTTAACAGGACTTAAGTATCCCTAACCGAACTCAAGTTCATGGGGCGGATAGGAAAGACGATTTCTAAACAGAGATCAGATGTCTCTGAACAAAAACAAAACCTGGGGGAACTGAATGTATGCTGAGTATGTAGTCCAATTCCCATTTCGATCGGATAAGAAAGGAATGACACATATTATTTCATCTCACCAATGACATACATGTACATATATTTCTACAGCGTGCAATTTGCTCATGGTGCAGATGGGGAGTGCGTGTACTGTTGTGTGAAAGTGTACAGGAAGTGATTCAAGTGCCCCTGACGGCAATCAAAGCTTGAGTGGGGCTACACTGTGTATGGAGTATTTGTTAACTCTGCCATACCAATCTTTTGCTCTATCTTCGGAACGACAAACAATTGAGAGCTGACACTCCGTAACTATTTCTAAAAACACTGGCGTTGAATGTTTGTGGATACTGAAAATTTCAAAATGTCTTACGGAAGAACTTGATGGAAAAGCACACATACCGTACAGACATGTATCCACAAATGATTTCTCAACTCTCTGTACTACAATCCCTCATCAGGACCTCATTAATACTGTTATATGGAATAGGCCTTTGGATTATGGACGCGGATATTCTCTAATGGACGACGGCTGAATTATGGATGACGGACTAGACGCTTGTAATTATTGACCGTCTAAGTTCATTAATAGTATCTGTGTTCAAGAAAACCGATCGTAGATATATTAAAGCATTCTTTAGCTCTACTACATACAAGAGATATCATTCATGGGATGTTTCTTTGTTCATAGAGTTGCTTAAGTTTCTCTTTAAAAATGTCTTTGTGAAATTTGGCAACACAGTATATCAACAGCTTATAGGCATTCCAAAGGGTACTAATTGTGCACCCCTGCTGGCTGACCTATATTTGTTCTCTGATGAATAGGACTATATGCTGGCGCTTTCAAAAACCGATTCATTCAAAGCCCGCTTCTTCTCATTCACCACACGCTATATAGACGATCTTCTCGCTGTGAATAATCGCTATATAAATGACGCAATGAAGGATTTCTATCAACCTTCACTGGATTTGAAGGAAACTACAGATAGCCCTACAGGCACATCATATTTATACCTATACCTCTATAAAAATAAGGGCCTTCTCTCTCGTTGACTTTATGACAAAAGAGACGATTACAATTTCGACATCGTAAATTATCTCTTTCTGGACAGTAATATTCCAATGGGATCTGCATATGGCATATCTCGTCTAGTAGCATTTGCTAGATCCTGTGTTAAATGTGATGATTTCCATCAACGTCACAAACATTGTTGCAGAAACTTATAAAACAGGGCTACACCACCAAGCGCCTTCACTCAAATTTCTCAAATTTGCCGATACCTATCGCATGCTGATAGCAAAATACGAGCGTAGCGGGCAAGACATATCGCGTTACGTTGTGTCTAATTCTGCTCAACGCGGGGCTAGGGGCCGTATGGACCCATGCACTTCAAGATCCTCATGGTGCTCATATGAACAGACACAATCAAAGCGTGACTGAGATACAGCATTCTCTAGTTAACGACTTTACAACTAATATTATGAATTAAGAATACTGATCAGCGATACGGATTTGATATTTTTGGAACATCATGATGTCTTGCCGGCATCATTGAAAACTGTTGACCGCTTCTCTCTTGCAAGAAACTAGCCTATGTTTATGTATACTATGATTGTCTTTTTGAATTTGATGCTAATACTGTTATATAGAATATGCAGTATGTCTTTGGATTATGGACGGGGATATTCTTAAATGGAAGACGGTTGAATTATGAATGACGGACCAGACGCTTGTAGTTTGTAGTATATCGTATTTTGTCTTCAAAATTCCAGCTTTTCTGCGAAAAAAGTGGACAAAAACTATTTTATTTCACATCGGATTATTCGTCAGGAATTTATCATGCAGATTTTGTGAAGAAATTACACAAATAAATTTGAATAATCTGACCAAAAAAATCGTCCAAAATATGCTTTTTGAAAAAAAAATGACGTCATCAAATAGGCCATCTTGGGCATTTTTACATGTTTAGGTAGAGCCTGACCCAAGGGGCTTGTGTGGTTAGTTTTAGCCCACCAGCCAAAGGGATAAGAAAAATAATTAGGGGTGGGGATTCAGGCCTGGACAGGTCTCAAAAAGCCCAGACCAAATAGGGTTTATGTATGTGATTAGGTGAAAAATAAATGATTTAGATCAAATTTCATCTCAGAAATGACATGCATGTACAAATGTTTCTACATAATGCAATTTGATCATGGTGCAATTTGACCAAAGCTTGAGTTTAACTAGACTATATCCTGAATATGCAACTCAATTCTAAATGATGATTGAGTAAGGGATAAATTTCCTCTCAACAATGATATACATGTATTTCTGCAACACTGGTCTAAAATTTGGCCATGCCATTGATAGGATATCCCGAATATTGAAAAAAAAAGTTTTGGCCTTTTCAGTTTTGGAAACCTATAGTTAGTGCTGAGACTATAGCCTAAATTGATTGCGTGAAAAGTAAAGAATTAGAGTCCAATACAATCTTTTATTTCAATAATTGAGGTTCGATGTTGATACATATACATTTAATGTATCGTTAATATGATTGAAATTAAATCCGCCCATGTACATTCTTCATAGCTAGATATGACATAACTGTTTAGCCATTGGTTTAGATAGTTGTTACAGCTCGAAATCAGACGGAAGAAATGATGTTTGTTAATGACTATTACTTTTGCACCGGCCCGGCCTCCATTGATCGTTCGTGGAAAAAATTATGCAAACAGTATTGCGTAAAAATATACAAAACGTAATGTGTGGAAGTATGGAAGTAGTACTGTGTGAACGTATCTGAAACTTTATTTGCGTCTATCATCTAATATTAGGTGTTCTTGTTATTAAATTGCTTAATCTGTAAAATTCGAGTTAATGATTTCATGCTTACTATTAAGTAAGTTTATTCCTACGAAGTAGGCTACAGATCGCAAATTGTCCGGTAATGAGTGAGTGAGTCAGTCAGTCAGTCCATCCGAATCCTTTCGTCGGCAAAATAAGGAGAACCGTTGACATTAGAACCTTGATTTTTGGCATGAACGTGCATTAGGGCATTGTTACCAGCAAGTTCTGATCTGAAATAATTCTGATTAAAATTAGATTTATAATTAACACTTCAGTATATTGTTATAGATACATACCATCCATGTGGCCTTTAACAGTATCATGTTCCTTTTATGACCAGTATCATGTTCCTCCTTATCAGTGGATTTAAAAGTCATTAAGGCTTGTCCTTGGAACAAACACAGAGAGAGGCTCTATCCGAGCCTTGTGGTTTTTAACAGTGATTTATATCCAAGCCCACTGAGATAAGGCTGGTTTCTACTCGTGTTGCTTGTCACATCAAATTACAGTGGTCGGTGTCCTGTATAGCAGATACTATAGTATATTATTGCATGCCTGTCAACTACCCTGGAACATTTCCTAGCTTAGACATTAAACAGCCCGCTAAACTTGCCATCAAATGTGATAAGGCTGGTAGTACAAGAATGTGCGGTGTATTTTCTGTGGACTGTGTAGGCTGTACAGTCTGAATGAAGACAGCCTAGCAGAATTAGTTAGAGCTAGGTGGTTTAACGTTTATCAATGAAGAAAATCACCGATCAACCGCCACAGAATATAATGTGAAACAAGAAAACCGGAATAGTACATTCATCAGATTGCCGATGCCCAAAATGTGTTGTCTCATATATGTAGATAACAACGTGATGTAGAGACGCTATTTATTCGTCTTTGTACCGGTTATGCTCAGGAGAATGACATAGAATCATTATTATATTGTGCATAGAAGGTGTTGGTCTTGAGTTGAATTACCGTAAACTACATAAATGCTACCTTTCTACTATAGTACTGTATATAAAAATTTGTTGTATTGTTGGGGAAATAATGTGATTCAAAAAGTTGTTTTGATCCTGTACAAGGGCACTGAAAACCATTAAAGAGATGTAAATGTATTTTCACACGTAAAGCTTGAAATCTACTGAACCTATATTATTCAATCTGTTTCCTTTAATTAAAAAATTGTAAAATTAAATCGGCGAGTGTTATTTATTTTGGAATAAAGGCGCATTAGGAGACTGTTACCAACAAGTTCTGAGCTGACCTACTTTTGATGAAAATTTCTGGTGATTTTTGATGAAAATCACTGGCGATTCTGACTTGGGCGGTGCCCATCTTAATATAGGCAGGATTTCAACTGGGGGTGGGGATTTCCAAGAGTTCAGTTCGCGTTCGAGTCCTAATGCCTACTGTACTTCGTAGGTCCTGTGACGTTAGTCACACTGCCATGTTAATTAAGTTTATTTTTAATTGTCCCAGACATCTCTTATCAGATTTTATGTGTTTTCATCCTGATAGTGCTTTCGACATACGGCTGGTCGTTTCAAGTTAATTGTTAGCCCATTTCCATAACGTACCAAGTTCAGCATTGGTAAATTTAAGATTACGGTGATATAATATGTTTTTTTGAAATTTAAGTGCTTGATATTGCCCATATGATTTGAGCAAATTATATACCCAAGACTGCACCATTTTTAAACAGCAGCTCTATACTTCAGGCAAATTCATTAAATGTATGGAGCTAATTTAGCGTACAGTCAAATTGGCAAGAAAGAGTGGTTCCCAGGAATAAGAGTTTTCACGATTTTCTCCATTTTTTTGTAAATTTGGATTTTCCTACGAAGTAGGCTATCATCTGCAAATTGTCCGGTAGTCAGTCAGTCCATCCGAGACCTTTCGTTCGCAAAATAAGGAGAACCGCTGACATTAGAATCTTGATTTTTTGCATGAAGGTGCATTAGGAGACTGTTACCAGCAAGTTTTGAGCTGACCTACTTTTGATGAAAATTTCTTGTGATTTTTGATAAAAATCACTGGTGATTCTGACTTGGGTCGTGCCCATCTTAATATAGGCAGGATTTCAACTTGGGCCGGGGGGATTTCCAAGAGATCAGTGCGCGTCGGAGTCCTAATGCCTACCGTACATGTAGGTCCTCTGACGTTAGTCACACTGCTCATGTTCTCAAATTACGCAGAATTGACATACATGTATATATGATCCGACGTATTCACATCTGTCTGTTCCTCTATTCCATCTTCCTTACAAATAAAATATGACTGCAAGTACGACATACTGCTATTATGTGTTCAAGACATTGATACCCATATATAAATAATTTCTGATGCCATCATCAATATATATATCCCGGAAACTATAAAGCTTTCTTTAGTTCTACAACACATTCTGGCTAGTGTCTTTCTTGCTAATGTGAATTGAATGTCTCATTGCTAATTTCCATGTGGTAGTTGGGAACACTATTTACCTACAGCATAACGGTATTCGAACTGGTATTAATGGTGAATCCCTTTTGGCCGGCATATGTCTGACCTCATATAAATACGACTTAACATGCATGTACAAATTATTTTTAATAAAGCCTGTTCATTTTGGTTAACCAATCGCTATATAAATGACTTTTTAGGACTTTTAGGACTTTTTGCATATCATTTATCCAATAGTGACCAATAGTCCAACCGGTTCATCATATTTGCGCGATATAAATATCGCACATTGACAGCAAAATACGATCGACAAAAGAGACAATATCAAATTTTAACATATCCCACCTTTAAGCAGCATTGAAAAACGTCACATTTTCAATCAATGTCACAAAAGAGTGTTGCGGAAACAGGTTTTTCTAGGTCATAAAACCAAGCGCCATCCCCCACAAAGCTTCTCTTTGGCGATAAATATCGCACGTCGACTGCAATATTCGATCATAGTTTATAAGGTTTTTGATGCTTAACCCAGCGGTATTTGTTGACGGGGATTTTGCGCCTGGCTACCCTAGCAGACTTAACTTCCCTGCATGATACAGGTTCCTATGGGCCCTATAGGCATAGTGAAGCACATAATCGTCATGGTAATCATATGAACAGGCAACGGCGAGCCTGACTGAGATACCATGTACCATTTTGTCTAGAATACTAGTCTAATACGAATTTGACAAGGAGAACAACTTGGTGTCATTTAAAATTGTTGGTAGCTTGAAAAAAAAGCCTGTGCTCATATATAATATATTTTTAAATGCTCCTGATTCGATTTACTTCGGCCTTCTCCGTTGAGAAGTCATCAATTTCATCCGCACCTGATTTTTGTCGTTTCCGCTCATGTTTGCAGGTACAATGATATAGAACACCTGCAAGATATGAGTATATTTTATGTTTTTATTGTTTTATATTCCATTTCCTCAACATTGGTCGCTAGATAAACTTGCCCTCCCTGTATAGAGTAGGGAAAGAAAATATTTTTCTCTTATCGATATACCACGCTTACATTTCGAAGCTAAAGGTGGGTCAATATTTTAATTGTTTCTCATTTAGTTACTCTAACTGTCATTATACGGAACAAACAATGTACGTGTGGAACACAGCAGACAAGGGCTGAAGGGCTAGTTACAATCGTATACAATAAGCTTCCCACGTCCTCATGTCGCCTCATGGTGGCGCCCACTTTTCTGCTTCCCATAGTTGTGGTGGTGAATCTCAGTGCCCTTCTAGTGTCATGGAAACAGGATTTACACTACAGAGACAAACTACATAATCCACCATACACAACTTGGCAAGCCATATAAAGCATTACCTCTGAACCATTATTGGGGGAGGGGGGGGGGGGGAATTGGCTTAATGTCACACTCAAGTTTGTTTCACTCATATGGTGACAGTCAGTTTGGTTGGAGGAGGAAGCTGGAGTACCCGGAGAAAACCACCGCCCGTCGGCAAGCCATTATTCGGTATTGTGTTTAGATTATATTCGTAATATATAATTTGACTACTCGTAGGCCGAGCTGCGCAATAAAAAGACGGGAGAAAGATACATTGCTCGCTACGATCGGTGGATAAAATTGAATGCTCCGGCAGATGGCGCTGCCGTTGAGAAGGTCGGAGGTTTTCCACCCGGTATGTATTTATTCCATGAACGTGTTTCACGATATTTTTTGCTGGAGATCACAGACGATGTTTGCACAATCGTTTCATACTTATCTCTTATCAGTATCTCTGCTTATGCCAACCATCCACTGTGATGGGCGTAGATGTATATAAATAGACCAACCGTACACAACCGATAGCATAAGCGTAACGAACCGTAAGCTGTTCAATCATGACAAATTGCATGTTGATGCTGCATTACCACATAATTCCACGAATATTTTGGGACATGAGATATATCGAGAGTCCCTGAAGTGATAGGCAAGCGTGTCATTTGAAATGAAGAGTCAATTCCGTTTCTTGGGTTGAGATTTGCTTGTAACAACATGTCTTGTTTTTATCAGTTTCTCCCTTCAGTTTTTCCTGCTTTGAGGCAATGGGGTCAAATATAAATTATTTCTGATGCAGAAAATTTCCGCTTTATCTTTCTTTAACATTTATTGATAAAAAAGATGGCAAATGACGAGTATACTGCAAAGCTATACTATGCATATGTGCGTATTAGCCAATATATCGATGTTTAGATCAAGAAATAATTGCCGCCAACAATCGGATTGCGAAAATGTGGACCATTGGATTGTATCTATATCATATGCTGATAAAATAGCAAATGTACCATGCCTGGCATATAAATAATATTTTAATAAAAAATCTGCTGATAAAATGATAAATCGGAGTTTTATTTCTCTATTCCAGTCACGATTGCTACTTCGAGCTGGCTCATTCGCGTGTATACCGGTGAGCAGTCGGAAGACAAGATGCGAGCCGATCTTTCCGTGATAGTCACCAGTTGTGCAAAGTCAGACCATGTACTGTTAAACAATTTTAACGGACTAAATTTCCAACAAGGTGGGATGGATACATACACAGTGCGAAGGACGACTGGGGATTCACCCAGAAGTATTCAACTATCCCATCAGGATGAAGGGCGTTATCATTTAAATAAGGTGAGGAAAGAAAGCTTTGTCACAAGAGTACTGAGGTCAAAGTTTCTCAAGTTTTTAATAAATATCGTATACTGATGGCAATATACGATCCTGGCGTGCAAGATCTCTGGCGTTAAGCTTTCGTAACTTGTGTCTAATTCCGCTTAACTCGGGACTAGGGGTCTTTTGAATATCATGTGTTTTACATCTCTATGGTGATCAAAGGATCAATCAATATTAAATCGTGTTTGAGATACATACTCTGAAAACGACTTGGAAACTGAAAATTGTTGAATGCTTCTCCCTTTTAAAAAGACATTGTGTTTTTATGGTTTTTGTTCCATACAGCTATGGAATTGGAGATGATTGTCATACTAAATAGGTCTTCCGATTATTGACGCGGGAATTCCTTCGTCGACTTAATTCCTGCGGTTTAATATTAATTGTTGAATCTATAATGTATTCGAGATTCGGACGACTTCATTTCGATTAAAGAATACTGGTCAGAAATACGGACTTGTCCAAAACAAGGCCACGATGACTTACCGACATCATCGACAATTCCTGATCCCTTTACCTCTTGCAAGATATTAGCTTTTGTTTATATAGATGACTTGCCGACATCATGGACAACTGCTGATTCCTTTACCTCTTGCAAGATATTAGCTTTTGTTTATATATGATCTATACATATGCCTTCTTGGAAATTGGTCCTAATGGTTTCGTGTGAATTAGGTGTTTCGCTTATGGACGCAGAAAATCATTGGACGTTGGCTAGCAAAACTGAATGTCAAATTTGACGATCACATTTAGGAGACGTTTCAAAATATCTTTTGACATTGATGAGAAATTTCGATATCGTTTTTAATCCAGACAGAAAAAAAATACAGATTGAAAGCGCGAAAATTATATGTGTTTTACTTCTTTAGGGTCCTCGATATATTATATCGTAATTTAAGAGAAAAGGCTTTGAAGAAATGTTGGTTACTACCTAATCTTTCCGATTATTCCATTTTGTACATACATAATGTATATTATATACGGTATCTCGTGGAAATTCTTCATGGGCGACCTGAACGATGCTTCGTTTTCAGGCAGTTTACTTCGAACATACATTGCATGCTGTCTTGATACGTTTGATTTGTCACCTATATTTCTGGTTTCATTTCAACGACCCACAGGGATATCTAATAATAGATCATCTGTATTCTGTCATCTTTTCCAGGTGGTTTTGGAAGATACGTCCACACACCAGGTGTATATATTCCCTTTTAATCGTTGGATTGAAGCCGAAGCTAAGGCATATGTCGTCAGTAACAACATAATGACACCTGGTTCCGGTAAAGTATAAAGCTAACATACCAGCAGTCGAGGTGAAGCGACCCTATTGAAAAAAGTGTATTATATATACGTATGAATCATGATAATTCACTCCAGCAATCTTACGAATAATGTTGTTGTCATGTAGCCAGCAACAATTGCATTTATTATTACCTCATACATACTTGACACAAACAGTGCTTGTTTATTCCTCTCCAGAAATATACTATAAACTCAGAGTGTATACCGGAGATAAACAAGATGCCGACACAGACAGCCCCGTGTTCTTGGTGCTTGAGGGAGAAGCGGGTTGTACAACAGAAATTAAACTGGAATCGAAAGAAAATACGTTCAGTATCAATCAGGCAGGTGGACCCTTCTGGATGATACGTAGCTAGACTATGGTTTTATCCACCTAGCCCACGGTGTTATAGAAAACTGCGTACAATATTTTTTTATTGCGCAATACCCGTACTATTATAATTAAGCTTGCTATATGACTGTGTACAATTAATATGTTTCATATTTAATAGGTGATATCGTATTAGAATTCATTGATTGCTTCGAAAAAATTCATGAGCTTGAAATCAAGCCGGAAATGATCCTATATGACCCCAGGTGCTTCTCATGGCGAGCATGAAAGGTTTGAGTTCCAAAGTGCATGTCTGTTATTGTAATGTCCTTCAAGTACTATTTTGCGTTTAGATACTGATTTATTGAGTCTGATCCCCACTAGGCCACTACATGATTTTCTGTCGTATCAAACCGTTTTTGTGAGATGGGTCTAAGAAAAAAATATTTGTCGAAAAATTCTTTTTCAATAAATTTAAGCAGATATCTCTCATACTAACGTCGATTAAAATAACAATTATTTATCAGTCTCGATGAATTCCGATTAGAGAAAAGCGTCCTTCCATCGGCATCGACGCAGTCAGGCATACTTCTATTCTAAATATAATTCCAAAATATAATCGTATCATCTGTATGTATTAATATAAAAACTCTTCTATGAAATTTTAGATTGATGCCTTCACAGTTAAAACGATTGATGTGGGTCGGTTGACCAAACTTGAAATATGGCTCGAAATCCCTCATGACTGGTATGTCGGCTGGGTGGAAATTGAGAACACGGCCACACAGGAGAGGTAAACCAACTATTTCATTTCTAATAAAGTAAAACATAACTTTTGTATCAAGTTACTTATGGATGTTCACGGCCATTAGAAATATTTACTGTTCCTTATTTCCTAGAAATTTGTCCGTGTTATCAGGGAGTTGACAGTTTGTATGGCTGCTATTAATTAGGAATAATACGCTATCATATACATGATATATTGAAATCATCTACAAACATAACGATACTATGAGCTTAGTGTATTTTTCCTGACGATCATCTATACAGCTGCTGCATAGGGGATACCATTTTTTGTTGCATTATTTTTCATTTGCCTGATGTACAATTCAGATACATTTCTCACATTTGGGACTGGGTCGGATTAGATGGCGGGCAGGAAGAAGTAATTGCACAGTTAGTGGATTCGTTCCCAGCATACCAGCGAGGTAAATAGACTTATACTCATTAGCGATTATATGCATATGCTGTTATAATATTGAATTCTCAATCAAGTGGTGTTCAATCTTTAGATAATTTGTAGCTTATGTCGATAGTGCTGGAGTTTTTTTTGATACAAATTGTTAGGCCCGTTGTGGAAAAGTGTCTAGATGACGGCACGATGGTTTACATGTAGGAATAAACTGGAAAATTATGTTTGCAAATATGATCACGATGATACATAGATATTTTAGCATCTATTCCAAATGTATATGCAATGAAAGTAATACAAAAACACATGATGGTTTCACACAGGAGAGAAGTAGTTAAACGTTTTCAATTATTCCAGCGGATATGATGGTGTTCTTTTAATAAAATCCTAATCACTGGACATTATTCTTTATCCAAATAAATTTCCAAGTCGTTTTTCAGAGTATGTCTCTCAGTCGCGCTGAGACAGAGACAAGTATCATCATAAAAGTATTTTCGTTATTCAGGGATTACACTATCTTAGTATAGCACAAATTCTAGTGCAGAAAATTGACCGAGTCCCGAGCGGGATTCGAACCAGCGACCCCCAGAGTAAGGCACCTAATCGCCAGCATTATTTGTCGGCGATCTAAACCACTCGGCCAATGGCCCTCCCACAAAATAGAAGGTAGCAGTCCGATAGTCTTGAAAGCGGACATACAGTACCCTTCTGATGGTCGTAATGACACAGCTCCCATAGTTGAATATATAGGAAGATATTTTTGTCGTACAGAAAGTGATCGTATAATAGTATTTTCGTTATTTTGGGATTAACCTATCTTAGTATATCACAGATTCTAGTGCAGAAAATTGGCCGAGTCCCAAGCGACCCCCAGAGTTTTGGCGATTAGGTGCCTTACTCTGCATTAGAATCTGTGCTATACGGAGATAGTGTAATCCCAAAATAACGAAAATACTGTTATAAGATCACTTTCTAAATGACAAAAAATATCTTCGTATGTATTCAGCTACGGGAGCTGTGTCATTACGACCGTCAGCGGGGTACTATATGTTCGCTATCAAGACTACCAGACTGCTACCTCCTACGTTGTGGGAGGCCCGCTGGCCGAGCGGCTTAGATCGCCGACATACAATGCTGACGATTAGGTGCCTTACTCTGGGGGTCGCTAGTTCGAATCCGCATTCTGCATTAGATGATGATACTTGTCTCTGTCTCAGCGTGCCTGAGATACATACTCGGAAAAACGATTTGGAAATTCATTTGAATAAAGAAAAATGGCCAGTGATTTAAAAGAACATCATCATCTCCGCTGGCATAACTGAAAAAGTTTAACTGCTTCTCTCTTGTACGAAACCATCATGTGTTTGTATTGCTTTCATTGCATATACATTTGGAATAGAGGCTGTCAAACGAAATAGGACTTTCGATTATTGACGCGTAGATTCTTTTATGGAAGACAGCTGAATTACAACACATATCAGGGAAGTGGGAAGAGGTGCCGACACACTGACAGAGCCACATGACTTCACAGTATATGTCGAATCTGACATTTTCTACCTAACACGAGAATCGTACTGTGTTGCCTGTGTCATTGGATAAAATAATCATCATTGCTATTGAGCTTCGGAAATTATATCGACGCCTATCACCATCTAGAATATATTATTGTTGATTATCGCAGTTAATGTATGACGTTGAACCCAGTCATTCATTTATTTGTAGGCTTTAAGAAGACCGGTGACTTCTTCATATCGACACAACCTGATTGGCTTGATCAGACATATTCCTGCACGTTGGCTATGGAGTGTATAGCAAAATGCCTAAAGGTCCTTGGCCATCATTGCAAGTTTGTGCAGTTCCACGCGGAAGGGAATGAATGTCATGGTTACACATCGGATATTTCCGGTTCGCGCTCAGACAGTCAACTTGGATGGTCGGTCTGGGAAGTTTCCTGGGAGTAGTAGCATACAACGCACAATAAACGGACGAAGTATGTAATGCGATTGCATAAGGACAGTGCTATATGGGAGTGTATTGTGAAAAATAATATTCATGTATACAGTCCAATAATTTATGAATTTCAGTACTTGATTGTTTTTATAATAAGATACCGGTACTAAAACATTTTATAAACTGGAAACAATTGCGTACATAATCAATCAGGAAGTGATCAAACCTCAACATACGACCACGTTTACACGGTTGGACTGTTATTATACCGGTAATGAAATATTCCGAATACGCATTTTGTTACTCAAATTATCATCGCTTTGAAATTTATAATTGCCATACATTATCTTGAACTAAGATGACGGAATATCTCGCATTGTTTTTAACTGAGGGTGCATGATTTATGTGCGGCGATATTGACGGATCAAATATTATGTGGATTTTCTAGACGAGATCTGGCTATCAGATCTTAGTTTATGATGTATGAATGATATGGGTCGAACATCGGCATTTTGACCTTCTTTCAATCTTTATACAGTTATCCGTTATCTGCAACGCATACAATAGTGCATACATATCTCCCCAATGCTTATCGTGTTTCCCAACATGTGTGAGCATGTGTATTCAGCATATAGTCCAGTAAAGAATGAAATTGAGTAACATTGTTTGATTTGTAAACAGGGTGGAGAATGACTCGCTTGGTCGACGTCAGGCCTCACAGGTATTTGCTCTGAATATCCCTAGTTTTGGGCCGTTTTCTGTTCTATCTGACGCCCACATAATTCATCATGTTCCTTCAGATGCCTTGATAGAGCTATTGCATCATTGCTCTGTGATATTTGTATCTAATACAGCTCAAGCCGGTGCTAGGTTTCCGTGTGGCCATGCCATTCAAGATGTCCACATGAACAATATCAAGAAAGGCGTGGCTGGGATACAAATCATGACAGGGATCGCTTGTGGTTCTTGCGATGGTTTTTAGAAATATGCAGTCAGTAAATTTGTACCGTTTTAATACTGCGTTTGATAACAAGCTATCAGATCGATACTGGAAACAAATTCAAACTAAAAAAACTGACAAAAACAAACCAAAACTGCTACTTAACTAGTAACACAGAATCTGAAACTGATTTTGAGAGTGATCCGGCTTCGTTGAATTTTATCATAGAGTGGTTTTGCACCGCCTTTTTGATCTCAAACCAAAGATTTCGACAATTAAACTAGGTACAGTGGGTCTAATATGACCCAGGATTCATCCCATTTGCACATGGAATAAAGGAAAGATTTGTTCTTAAAATTCAAATAATAATCCAAAAATCCACACAGCAAAGATTCCGTTAAGATTTTATTTTCCGAAAGCAAAATTTTAGTTGGCGCCATCTGTGGGTGCGAACAGAAAGCGAAAATCTGAAGATGTCAGTCTTAGTATACATGTAGTTTAGCACGGTGCTTTTAACTGAAATACAGAGGCGTTGAGTAGTGTCATACGGATATGGATTACGGATAGCCCAGTTACATATTGAATGGACCTTCAAATATCATCAGTGGATGTATTGTTGTTACTCACTACAAAACAATTGTATACAAAATTGCAGGCTTGTTTTGCTATATCCTTAGGAGAATCCATGAGTTGTTCAAACGACTAGCGGTCAATATAAAGATTAACTTGCAGGGACTGTCGAAGAAGTTTGTACTTTTCACAATGGAGAATGAGATGTTCTTCCTCATCCACTGCTCCCATTGGAGTGAGATACAAGAGGTGGGGAATATTGACGACGTGTGGCGACTAAAATGCGACCATGTGACTCTACAGGAAAGCTTTCCCGGCACCTCACATTCAGACCCGAGAATACGGTGGATTCTCGGATGTAGCCTTAGTACATGTATCTCAGCCGGGATTTTATTGCAGCTGCTCAAGAGTATGAAGTATCCACACGGCCCCTAGCACCGGCTTAAGCGGAATCAGACACGCTAGCTCGGGAGCTGTGATGACATATCAGCTCAAACAAATAACTTATCTGATGTTAATGGATGAGCATCGAGGACGTCTCATGTAGTAAACGCCTTATATCACACTGTTGACATATTCTAGCACTAACAGGGGTATTACAGTAACGGTCTCTTTATATCTGTAGAGGATGTGTACTAAGCCGTAGGTCTGTCAGAACTTTCGATGGTGTTTCAGATTTGTAAATAACAATTGAGGCGATAGTTCTATTGATTCTTTGAATTTACCGTATGTTCAAAGTTTGTTTTCATTATCAAAGGATCCTCTCCCTGTTGCCTCACAAAAACAGAGATATAAACTCTGTCTGTAGATTTGTAACAAGATTATGGGATAAATTAATGTTTATACTGGAGTTAAACAAGTTAAATTGAAGTTATATGTGCCAGTTACACCACGTATATGTTTTACTGAAGCTACCCATGAGTGTCGAGAGTGAGACTGCGACAACATCAATAAGCATGGAATAAGATTGTGGTATTTCTTGCATGCAACAGTTTTAACCAATACCTAGTCATGTTTTGTATTATTTTGATAGACATCGGGAATACATCCAACTCAGCCAGGGCTCCCACAGAGCTGCCCTTTTGGGGGATTTCAAGAATGCTCTTGCAAGTTATGATGGTGCCTTCATTACATATAGAAACTGTTCAATTTGTGAATAAGTTTTGTTTAGAAACATTTATCATCTTTGGCCCCCATACTACAGAGCCAGACATACAGATCGGCTCAGTTACAGAATGATATATTTTAACTAATGTATGTATAGGTAATAAGGTACCAGTGCATATACTTTGTTTTTTCTTGAACCATGAACGGAGGGCTTTACCATGCAGATTCTCCATAGCCATGTGAAAAGATGAATTGCAATTAAGTGTTATACCTAAATATATGTATGCCTTTACAACGTCTATTTGTAGACCTTCATAATAGCATCTGGGTTTTGATATTGCCGCTGTTATATGTGCTGTTGAAAACTATTATTTTTGCTTTCTTGTTATCGATTTGAAGTTTTCACTTCTGACAATATTATGACAACTGTAATAGGGAACGTTGCAGACCATAAGCAAAGAAGATGAGTAACTGGTATTCCATCCAACTGAGGAGCATTAATGGAGTGGTGTGAGAGAGTCCTACATATATCATTTAGGTAGAGACTGAACAGTAGGAGACTGCACACACAGATTTACTTCACTTCAATTCGATAATGAGAGTGTACGGAATCAATTTGCGTGTATCGATAATACTAAATGTTTATTTTAGCTTTTGTAGATATATATCCTCTAGAATTGATGTCAATTTTTGACTGAAATATTCCTTAGTACGTATTGTGAGGGATGAAAATGGCGAAACAAGTTATCCGAATTCGCATATATGAACTCGTGACTTTTATAATCTGAAAGACAATAACAACACAGTTTGCTCTGCAGTGTTTGTCCCATATTCAGCGCTCAAAAACTAACGATATACTATGCCATGTACAGCTGAGGTCTATTTGAATAATAAATGATCATACCTGAAGGACTTCTGTTTTGCACTGCGATGGCCTAATGGTCAGTGTGTCGGCCTCGTAAGCGGTAGGTACTGGGTTCGATCCCCGGCCGGGTCATACCAAAGACTTGAAAAATGGAACTCTTTGCTACCTCGCTTACGCTCAGCATTAATAGGATAGAACAAGGACTGGTTCGCTCGGGTCAGTATAATGTGACTGAGTGGGGTGTCATGTCTGCCTACGGCATGATATTTCTGTGGGACAGCACTATAAAATTGCAGCATTAGATCTGCTATGTTACAAGTAGGTACCCCGCCCCTCTCTCTCCCCTCCCTTCCCTTCCCCGTCGAAATATAGCTGAAAAATGTTGAAAGCGACGTTAAACCCTATTCACTCACTGACTCACTTTTGCTTTGTATTTTGTTCTTCTCGTCACCTGACTACGTATGCTAAGTCTTTGTTCGTGTTCATTTGGGATTTTATTCGAGGCTAGAGTAATCGGCTATAGAAAATGTGATTCCGTGGCATTGATATTACTGCTAAATTGATGGTGTTCACTCAGGCCCATTGAATACACATCGCATTACACAGCTTGACAACAGCATGGCCAGCGAAGATCAGCGAGAGGACGTTGATGTCAAGTCACTGACAGAATATGTCAATCAATTTTATAATTTGGCACTCAAAATTAAAAAAAACTGCTAACCATTTGGCACTCTAACAGATATGAATGACCCAGAGATGCGATACCATAAAAGATTGGTTGTTTTTTAATCTTTCTGAAAAAAATATAATACAGCCGCCAAACACCAGAACGAAAGAAAAATTAGCTTTCTTACGCTATAGACAAATTTGTCAGATTCGTTCATAAATAGTTTGAATATTTCCCCGTTTGGGCCGTTTATTTAATCTAACGATCACATAATCTTTAACTTTCTATCAGATTATTTGATATGGTTACTGCATCTTCGCTCTTGAATATTGGTAAAAAATACCAATATTCTGCAAAATATCGATCAAGTTGATGGTAGGGACCCCTTGGTCATACCACTCAATATGTTCACATGAACATCTACAATAAAAGCGTGACTGAGATCAACATTATCACAGGAATAATTTTTTGTTCTTGGGATGCATTATATACTCAGACAATTGGCATGTTGGGTCATGTGACTTCTTGTCAGTGAGTGGTCATCTTTTAGCACCACCATTGTAAGAACGTTTAATCGTTTTCTAAATATGGCGAGATTCTGCAGGTGGGCATTATGATTGTAGTTAACAAAGGGGAGAATGAAGCGCTTGGTTGGCATCGGACCTCAGAGACGTGTTCTGAATAAGAACTTGGCATGCATTCTTGAATTTTTTTCGTCGCTTGAGCCGTTTCTTCAATGAAATCAGATGATGTGATAGGGCTGTTACATCAAGCTCTTGAATATTTGTATCTAATACTGCTCAAGCAGGTTCTAGTGCCCGGGTGGTCGCGTCATTCACGATGTGCACACTGCAAGCGTCTGGTTCGTCATTTATTAATTAGCTGTCGTCCATTAAATAATCTTTGTGTCCATAATCCAAACAGTATTAGCACCAAACAAAAACTACAATCATAGCATACAAAAACATAGGCCAATTTCCTGCAAGAGAGAAGTGGTCAACAGTTTTCAACGATGCCGGCAAGACATCATAATGTTCCAAAAATCTCAAAATCCGTATCTCTGATCTGTATTCTTTGAATGTGTCTGTTCATATGATCCCATGAGGATCTTGAAGTGAATGGGTTCATACGGCCCCTAGCCCCGGAATCAGACACAAGTTACGAAATGTAGCGCCACAGATTTTGCACAATGCGCCCGTATTTTGCAATCAGCATCTGATATGTATCACCAAACTTGAGAAAATTTGCGTGAAATCGCTTTGTGGTATATAGCCCTGTTTTATAAATTTCTGCAATAATGTTTTGTGACGTTGATTAAAATCGTCACATTTAACACAGGATCTAGCAAATGATACTAGGCGAGATATGTATACGGACCCACTGGAATATTGCTGTCCAGAAAGGGATATTTTACGATGTCGAACTTGTAATAATCTCTTTTGTCGTAAAGTCGACGAGAGAGAAGGCCCTCTTCATTTTTATAGAGCTATAGGTCCAAATATTATGCGCCGTTAGGTCTTTCTGAAGGTGAATATATATCCTTCACTGCATCATTTATATAGCGATTATCCACAGGGAGAACAGGCCCGTAGCCAAGGGGGGTTTTCTGGGTTCGGGCGAACCCCCCTTTCGGAAATATTATATATTTTTCTCATATAAATGCCTTTTCCAAACTGAAGCGAACCCCCTGATGTGCCCTTTTGGAGTGAAGGCGAACCACCCCTCAGGAACGGGCCTTGAATTGATCGGTTTCTCGAAGCGCCTGCATATAGTCGTATTCATCGGGTCGGGTGCACAATTAGTACCCATTGGAATACCAATACGCTGTTGATATATTGTGGTGCCAAATTTCACACAGATATTATTAATGAGAAATTCAAGCAACTCCACCAACAAAGAAACATCCCATCAATGATATCCCTTGTATGTGTAGAGCCATTTGGGACCCGAAAGGTTTTTCCATCCCGATTTCAATACCTTTTGCTCACCCATGGAGTTTACTCCAGATGACCTTTCTTGGACATGAAATACGTCGTGCAGGAGTGTTTCCGTATATTGGTTTCACAGAGTACATACATGTATTAATGGTTTTACCCCGAGTTTTTAAAGATAGTTAGTTAAAAGTATTCTATGCAGAATCAGGAATTGAAACTATTGCAATTCAGTTTCGCCAGTGGTATTAATACTGGTGTAAGTAGATGACATATATTGTTCTTGATTTTGAACTATTGAACCTGTAAATACTGTCGATACTGACAGAAAATCATTTATATTACTCGAAATTCAACAGTTCTGTACGATTTGTGAATTACGGAAATTTCTGACAGTTTGTCATGATCGCCAATTTGCTCCTTTAATTATGCAAATATGCCATGTATTACCCTACTTTGCAGAATGTATCTTCTGACATTAATATATCGGCGATCACTGAACAATAACCGCAATAAAAACGTATCTGAGATACACATCATTACAGCTAGGACTCATTATTTGTTTCTTGGGATGCATTACGCAGTCAGAATATTGCCCTGTGGGTCATGTGACTGATTGTCATTAGCCGGCATCTGTTTCCACGAACACTCTGTCTTGCCTTTAATGGCTACAAGCAAACAGTGGATAATTACCTGTGTGGCTTCGTAACATATGGATACATTCTGCAAAGTAGGGTAATACATGGCATATTTGCATAATTAAAGGAGCAAATTGGCGATCATGACAAACTGTCAGAAATTTCCGTAATTCACAAATCGTACAGAACTGTTGAATTTCGAGTAATATAAATGATTTTCTGTCAGTATCGACAGTATTTACAGGTTCAATAGTTCAAAATCAAGAACAATATATGTCATCTACTTACACCAGTATTAATACCACTGGCGAAACTGAATTGCAATAGTTTCAATTCCTGATTCGCATAGAATACTTTTAACTAACTATCTTTAAAAACTCGGGGTAAAACCATTAATACATGTATGTACTCTGTGAAACCAATATACGGAAACACTCCTGCACGACGTATTTCATGTCCAAGAAAGGTCATCTGGAGTAAACTCCATGGGTGAGCAAAAGGTATTGAAATAGGGATGGAAAAACCTTTCGGGTCCCAAATGATCTCCGGCAACACTGGGACTATTTTGGTCACACTTTTGTTTCTACATGTGCCAACAACAGTTATATATAATTGGTAAGACGAAACCTTCGATGGAAGGGGTGGTGAAATTGTACTAAAATGGAGAGGTGGTTTCGAATGTTATATACATAAAAAGAACAAATATCAGATAACATTCTAGGGGAGAAGGGGTCCTCTTTCGTCAGGCAATAACATCATGATACAATATGACGGACTGGAGTACTGCATTTACGGCATACGCGTTTCCTTAATAGTGGTATGTAATTTGCATTGAAGGGGTTCCAGAGAAATCCAATTTACGTCTATTACGCATGTTTCGGCGCGTCTACCAACAATAGCGATATTTAGAGAAAATTCAATGGAAACAAAATATATAAGCTCGTAAGAGAAGGAAGGAAGGAATTTGGCTTAATGTCACACTCAAGTTTGTTTCACTCATATGGTGACAGTCAGTTTGGTTGGTGGAGGAAGCCGGAGTACCCGGAGAGAACCACCGCCCTTCAGCAAGTAACTGATAAACGTTCACACATGGACCAGCTGGGCTCGAACCCGTGCCGGTTCAGCGGTGTGAGGCTAGCGGTCACCAGCGAAGCACCTTAGACCACTCGGCCACCTAGGGCTCCCTAGCTCGTAAGAGAACAGGTGTGAAAGGATTCTTGAATTGGATAATGTGTTTTCCAAATCTTGAGACAATACGACCTCAATGAAGCAACGCTAGGAAACTGAGTGATATTTGGAGAAAATTCAATGGAAACGAAAAATATAAGCTCGTAAGAGAACAGGTGTGAAAGGATTCTTGAATTGGATAATGTGTTTTCCAAATCTTGAGGCAATACGACCTCAATGAAGCAACGCTAGGAAACTGATTTTGCGAAATCAGGGTAATTTGGCCGCGTGACCATGGTTTTCCATGTTGGCATCCTTACTGTCTTGAAGAGAAGCCCGGTGACCCCTCATTTTTATTAGATTTTGCCCTTCAGCATTTTTTCAGAAAACTATTGAGACATTTGAAAGGATATGACATTTTAACTTCTTGGAAAATATGGGCTTTTTATATAAAACTAGAAACATTTTTCATAGAATTCCTGTCTAATCCCATATACTAGAGTAGAGTTAAACCATTATACTCTACCATATAAATTTCTAGATTATGCAAAATTAAACCTGGTGACCCCTGAATTTTATCATTTATTTTGAATATTGAAGATTTGTTTTGCCTCTTGTAGAAATAAAAGAAAACTGACATTTTATTTTTCAAATGGTCTGGAACCTCGTTAAGCGAGTTACAATTCAGCTTTAGGTAGGCGTGTGTAGTCCATAGCTGCATGCCGAGAATGAAACAATGCACTATACTAATATATAACATGACGGGGTGAATCGATACTGTATTTCCCTCAAATACTTTCACATCTTTCGGTGTTTTTCAGTGAGAATTTAAATACAATTTCAAGCGAGCGTATATAAGTTAGACATGTCATACCAAGAGGTAATAGCTGTAGTACATGTATTACAACACATATAAGGGAAGTGGGAAGAGGTGCCGACATACTGACAGTCACACGGCTTCACATTATAGTCTTCTGGTTAACCTATTCTAAATTTACAAGCGTCTGGTCCATCATTCATAATTCAGCCGTCGTCCATTAGAGAATATCCGCGTCCATAATCCAAAAACCTATTCCATATTCCATATAACAGTATTAGCACCAAATTCAAAAAGACGATCATAGTATACATAATCATAGGCTTGTTTCCTGCAAGAGAGAAGCGGTCAACAGTGTTCAATGATGCCGGTAAGACATCATGATGTTTCAAAAATATCAAATCCGTATCGCTGATCAGTATTCTTAATCCATAATATTCGTTGTAAAGTCGTCATCTAAAGAATGACGTATCTCAGTCACGCTTTGATTGTGACTGTTCATATGAGTACCATCAGGATTTTGAAGTACATGGATTCATACGGCCCCAAGCTCCGGGTTAAGCGGAATTAGACACAAGTAACGAAACGTAACGCCATAGATCTTGCACGCTACGCTCGTATTTTGCTATCAGCATGCGATATGTATCGCCAAATTTGAGAAACTTTGAGTGGAGGCGCTTGGTGGTGTAGCCCTGTTTTATAAGTTTCTGCAACAATGTGTTATGACGTTGATTAAAATCGTCACATTTAACACAGGATCTAGCAAATGCTACTAGCCATGATATGCATACGCCATATGCAGGTCCCACTGGAATATTACTATCCAGAAAGGGATAGTTTACGATGTCGAGATTGTAATCATCTCTTTTGTCATACAGTCGACGAGAGAGAAGGCCCGCTTCATCTTTATAGAGATATAGGTCTAAATATGATGTGCCTGTAGGGTTATCCGTAGCTTCCTTCAAATCTAGTGAAGATGGATATCTATCCTTCACTACGTAATTTATATATCGATTATCCACAGCGAGAAGATCGTCTATATAGCGTTTGGTGAATGAGAAGGAACGGGCTTTGAATGGATCGGTTTTTGAAAGCGCTTGGATAAAACAAGAAAAAGTGTACTAGGCAACGAAATTCAGCAAACTGTTCGACATTGTTAAATTGGCGTGACCCAGAAACGACGCTGGGATGGTTACATAGAAAGACTTGACTAATATTGTCTTGCAAATGAAATCAAACGGAAAATTGGACTATTTCCCAGTATTGTGGGAAGTAAGACTTACGCACTTAGTAAAACGTTGTTAGCCTCAGGAAAACCCACTGACAAAACTTATCGTGAACTCTATCTGTGACTTAGTTAAGAATCACGTGTCTCTCAATCAACTGTGATAGCAGAACGTTTCAAACTCTACAGTCGCGAACTGAAAGTTGAGGAATCTGTAACTCAAGATCTCACGGAGTTGAGGAACTTAGCAGAGACCTGCAACTTAAGAAATTTAGTAGTAGTGAAAATGGGAGTACAACAGAAATGGATTAGGACTCAGACAATGATCATCAGTCGTCCCTAACTTTCACGTCTGTAAATAATATTTCCGATAGAAAGCAAGCGGAAATCAAAGTAGATATTGAGAAAATGGATAAGGTTCTACAAGGGCTGGATGCAGTAGGATGTTATCTGGATGATCTGATAATCACTGGTAAAGATGACGCCCAGCATGGAAGGATGCTCAAAGTGTCTCACGGAAGAATTTGATGCGAAAGGTCACATATCGTACATACATGTATCCACATGGGATTTCTCGACTCTCTATACTACAATCCCTCATCAGGACCTGATTAACCGTCTAAGTTGATTATTATTATATGTGTTCAAGAAAACTGATCATAGATATATTAATGTCGGAAGCCATAAAGCATTCTTTAGCTCTACTACATACAAGTGATATCATTCATGGGGTGTTTCGTTGTTTATATTGTTGCTTGAACTTCTCATTAAAAATATCTATGTGAAATTTGGCAATACAATATACCAATAGCATATAGGTATTCCAATGGGTACTAATTGTGCACCCCTGTTGGCTGACCTATATCTGTTCTCTTATGAATATAACTATATGCAAGCGCTTTCAAAAACCGATCCATTCAAAGCCCGTTCCTTTTCATTCACCAAACGCTATATGGACGATCTTCTCGCTGTGGATAATCACTATATAAATGACGCAGTGAAGGATATATATCCACCTTCACTGGATTTGAGTGAAGGTACGCCATATTTACATCTATATCTCTATAAGAATGAAGCGAGCCTTCTCTCTCGTCGATTTTATGACAAAAGAGATGATTACAATTTCGACATCGTAAACTTTCCCTTTCTGGAGGTGGGACCTGCATATGGCGTATCTCGCTTAGTAGCATTTGATAGATCCTGTGTTAAATGTGACGATTTTAATCAACATCACAAAACATTGTTGCAGAAACTTATAAAATAAGCTAGGCTATACCACCAAGCGCCGCCACTCAAAGTTTCTCAAATTTGGAGATACATATCGCATGCTGATAGCAAAATACGAGCGTGCAAGATCTATGGCGTTACGTTTCGTAACTTGTGTTTAATTTCGCTTAACCAGATGCTAGAGGCCACACGAACCTCATGTACTTCAAGATCCTCATGGTGCTCATTTGAACAAACACGCGTAGACTCTTTTTGTGCCTTGTTGACGCTGTTATTTGCTACAAGCTGATAATTATTAAACAATGACATTCATGGATAATAAAATTGCCGATAGTGACCGGCAGTAACCGGGAGAGGAGCTGAAATGTTTGTCGAATTAGTGAGACCCATTTGCAGTTTCCAAATTCTTGTATCTGATCTAACTTTCAAGGGTCCATAAGGAATTAGTTGACTTAATAGGTATGAAAGCCTGGTATCAATCGCAGGTGTGTGCGTGCGTGTGTGTGCACTCCTATTTTCTAGTCGCCCCCGAAAATCGGATGTTGTGCACTTTGGATTAATGCAGCCAAACAATGATGCGACAGAGCAACAACTTGCCATGTTGAGTTGCCCAATTGTTCTGTAGCTTCCTACGAATCAGCTAAACTAAGCTACAATGCGGCTTTTCGGTAACTTACTTAATTTCACAAATGAAATTTCTCTCCAGGTGACACGGTGCGTCTACCCAAAGATATTTGAAAGGTTTTGACAAGAGAACACAGTCTGCATTGCCGCCTTCGTTGTTCGGCTCTCCGATGTACCAGGCCGTGTACTTTATCTCTTTCAACACATTCATCCATAGCCAATCGTCCTCAACCAACGCGTCTGACCCCGCAGTCCAGTAGCCCGGGTAACCGCTAGCCGGAAGCAAATCTGCAGGAAGAAATATAATATGAAGGTAACTTTTAAACGGATGTACGTATCGCTTGCGACATTTTTATTGCACACGTAGAATGTTTCCATTGTCTAATGGTCACCGTCTGCGGTAGATTGACGATAACATATCATTGATCATAACTTAATTTTGATAGTTTTCATCAAAGCCCCCAAATACACATAGATTGACTAGAAAAAATGTTTTCCTACAGGAATGGGCTGGATGGGATTATCATTGCGCGTTCCATTTCTTCGGCACCGCTGGACCGATGAAGACAATAGTAACGTCCTAAGATCGGAATACTTTGCCTTAAAAACGCGCAAAACGACGTCATTATCCACGTAAGGTTACGCTGCGATTAGCCAAAGCCATACGTTCAACCTTGTCAAAAAGCAAGAGTCAGATCCCACATGCTATATCCAGTCGTCCCCAGTAAAGGAATTTCCGCGTCAATAATCGAAATTTCGTATGACAGTCCGATTTTTTATTCGTAGCATTTTTACCACGATGTATTTTGTTTGTAGATGCCTAATTAGCTGCAGGACAACACAATATTAATGTTACGGAGCCGAAAATGCCGGCAGATTCTTTTTTACGTGAAAATCTTAAAGTTACTTGATCATTCTGAAATCTCATGTGTAGATACCCGATAATATGTAGGCGATTTGCTTAACTGTTTGGAGGCCAAATTGGATGATGCCTTTATCACAAAAAACTCCTCCTCCCCTGGACATCACTGCGTTGTCTGACCTCAATGATCCACACGCTCGGGCTATTCCATGATTATTTTGGTCCGGCGACCATCTCGAGCAATCAGCGGTATTTCCGAAATATTATATTTAACGTGAACTGGAGAGAAACTAGGGGGCACAGGTTTTGTAGATCGGCAAGTTTGATTTTCCATGCATCGACATTTCCCAAAATGTAAAACCATAATCATATAGGGAATAGCGGGGCTGAATATCGGGTCTGCGAACTTGCCAGATGCATTCATGGCAACCAACATGGTAACCATAACAACTAGGGTGCTTTATATCGAATTTCTGACAGCGATAATAAATTTGCATATAGGTTCATAAGTATTCCGATTTTGGACTGCTGAAATTGTCAGCGCTTTACCCTTACCCTTAACGGAGACAAAAGAATATGCATCCTTGTTAATAAATTTCATTCTGCTACAGCCACTGCAATTATAATGCGATTTTTTATGTTTCAAAATATCATCAGATTTATGATATTGTCAAGTGGAATACTTTGTTCGGTCTTATCGTCAAGTTTTACAATTCAATGATTCAATTTGTATCTAATATCGCTCAATCCGGCACTAGAGGCCGTGTGGTCATTGATTGTATCTAATATCGCTCAATCCGGCACTAGAGGCCGTGTGGTCATATTCAAGATGTCCACATAAACAGTCACAATACAATCGTGACAATCGCGAATCAAAATATTAATCTGTTGGGGGGTTTTGTTGTTTGTTTTTTGGTGACGTTTTGGGATTAAATGTAGCCAGTATTTTGGCCTTATATATGTCTTACACCCTTGCTATGAGTGAGTGAGTGAGTGAGTAGTAGGGTTTAACGTCGTATTCAACCTTGTTTCAGCCATATCACGACGGTGCCTACATGTGCCAGAACACGAGTATTCACAGTTCCTATTACCCTGAGCACTGATCAGCCCAGCCAGTACAGCACCCGGTCGGTGATCAGACGAGAACCGGCTATGTTACGTTTGTTTCCTGCATATGCTGGGATTGTCCGCCGTACAAATCTTTGTGATTTTAATTTTGTAACAGTAGTAAATGGTGGAGAAGCGCTTGTTTGGCGACGGTCTCATAGATTTGTGTTCTGAGTGACAATTTACATTCTTCATGTCGTTCCCTCGTTCATGTCGTTCGGATCGTTCCTCTAATCTAACGGTCACATTGTTCATAAGCGTGGCTGGGATACAAATCATCACAGGAATACGTGTTGATGTAGTTTTTAAATATAATGCATCAGTATATTGACCTGTCGGGACGTATGAGCTCTTGTCACTACGCCGGCATCTTTTCCCCACCCTGCGTTTAATCTTTCACTCCGCAAGTTGTGTTTCCAACTGTATTGTAGATGTTTCCCCTAATGAAGAAAGATAATCGGAGAGTCCGTACGATCTTTTAGACCAACGCTGCCTAGCGAACGTCAAATCTAACTGTACAAGATCCAATACTAGAGAAGAAAAGCAACTCCGAGTAGGGATGACAATTTCATTCTGCATATTTCGCTATCAGTTATAGCAATGAACATGCTATAACTGCTGAATACGCTATAACTAATAGCGAAATATGTAGAATACTCGGAGTTGCTTTTCTTCTCTATTATTGGAAAATCATCAGTGGTTCCAATGGATTAAGACCCAATACATTCCTAGAACTATACTGCAGAAGTTCATATATGTACACATTCATCTACTCACCTTGTCGTATCACTGCCTGTTCTTTTAGGTAGTTTTGTTCCCGCGCCGAATCTATGATCACCAAGTTTCCACCCATCATCCGTGAGCAATAGTCCTTCAAAGAGAGAGAGAGAGAGAGAGAGAGAGAGATGCCGCGTAAATGGCATCTAGCTGTTCCATAACCACCATAATGAACAAAGTTGATTGTTAATATTTCTACAGGCCTTCAATTTGTTACCATACACCTCTTTTCAGAAGGCAATATTGGCCACTATTGTGGGTTCAGAACTCGCTGAGAAACTCGTCCCACTACAAGAAAGTTGTATCGTCTGGAATATTGAATTATCCATATCCGTTTTTAAGTACATGGATTTGTAGAACATAAACTGGACCAGAATGTATACTGCATTAAAAGGTTACTGCATAATGCCTTTCTGGGGGTGATCATGTTCCATTCAAATTTAAAATATTTTCGATGTTTTGAGGAATATTTGAGGAAGACCCGACAGCCTCAGATGGTCAATATCCACCAATGAAGATTAGTTTCCATCATATTTGTTAATTCTGCCTGCTATGTAATGAACTTAGGTTAGATTGAGAATAAATAAATACGGTACTATTTGCGTTTATCTCGTATCTTGTGGCCGTCGTAACATCATTTAAAAGTGAACTGAATCATGAACGATGAGAATAATCTTGCAACCTTACAAATAACTTGTTTGTGTGGACAAACTGGTGGGTGAGTACAGACCAGCTCGAGTGATCACCCTAACTTGGTGGATAATTGCCACCTGGGATCGATCAGTTGATTGGTAATCCGATATTTGGTTGACCATCAACTCCATAATTCTTGAATCGAAATCAAATTTGTCTTAAAGAAAATCTGGCAACATGGAAATCAGTGGGGGAGGGTGCAGATCAGGATGAGTGATAACCAGTCACCAGTTGTCACCTGAGATTAACCAATCGGAGAAGACCACCTTCATTAGAGTGCTTCGAGATTTCGGCGCATGAAACTCATGTATATGCTTTTAGCATATATGGGCAAGGCCATAAGTTTTACAGTTACAATCGTTACAACCTAACTCACTATTTATTGGTCAATAAAGTACCTATAACTGTCGGCTCAGCTGTATGAACTGGGTGTGAGATATATACGCAAGATATGTTTTATTACTTTACTATAATATGATTCCTGGGGTGATATCATTTCAAATATCATGGTGTCTCCACACCCTAGTCCTGAAATTGGAGATTGATAATCTTATTTTCCCACATATGGCCAATACTCGAGGATTCCTACGCTTTTGAGAAGGTTTGTGTCACGGCAGCTCAAGACATCAACACTACATGGTAGGAAATAGCGTTATTAAAAATAATAGATGATGGAAATTTTGAACTCGATTGCTCGAGGAATAAGAGCAATATGTAGAGAACCCAAATGAACACTTGATTTCTACATTACAATGGAGACCATCCTGAATTTGGCGGCCATCTTAGATTACATTCAGGTGGGACCTGATTCGATTTTTATCAGAAAATTGAGGGCTATCATCATACAAAAGTGTATGCTTTTACCTCAAATTGCAGAATCTTTTCACCATATTGCCGTACTACTACTGGTTAAAGGTGCGAAGTAGTCACATATTTCAGACCACATTTGGTCTAAGATAAAATTTACAACAACTTCCAAAATGCTGTCTTTGAACATATCACTATTACATCTTACGAAGTTATGAATTCTGATTTCATAAGTAAAACCGAGTAATATAAATAGTCCCACCCACCCAACTCATTGAATACCTGAATTCCGGGTGGTTAACATATATCCAGTCCTTCAGCTCCTGGATCTTAATGCATATCTGATCCAAAGTGGATCTCAACAAGTGGTTTCATAATTCTGGTCACATGTATGTTGGAAAGTTAATATCCCAAATAAATGGTACTGTTCGAAAGTACATGTAGTCAAAGGTGTCCTCTCAGTCTGAGGCAGACTTCTGTCAAATCTCATTCCATCAGCACTGTTGTCCGCTCAATATCTCTAGAACTGCTCAACAAAATTTCACGAAACTTGGGGAAAAGCCTTTGTGACAGGGCGCCATGGACTGATCAGATTTTGGTGTCTGTCTGCATGTCTGTTTCATTGGTTTGTTTTCTGTCCATGTGTTCATTCATTATCTGATGTTTATCACATGTTGTTGTCCACTTGATATCTCAATAACTGTTTGACGGAATTCCAAAACACTTGGAGAAAAGGACTTGTGTGAGGGCCTCAGGAACTGACCAAGTTTTGCTGTCTATTCTGATTCTTAATGATCTGCTTTCTGTCAGTCACACTGCTTGTCCCTTCACCGTCTAGGCAAGCAGCTCAACTACTCATCCAAATTTCATGAAACGTGGAGGAAAGCATATGTGGCAGGACATCAAGAACTTTTCGCAGTTATTGGTCTGTTTTCTGTCGTTTGTTCGTTCATATTAATCTGTCTGTCATGTATTAGTATCTGCTTAATATCCCAGTAACTAGTGAAATGAATTCCATGAAACTTTGAGAAAACTGGTACGGCCTCACAAGTTGATCAGCTTTTGGTGTCTGATATTTCTATTCGTTCATTCATACTCGGTGGGGTGGTCTGTCACACATTTATGATATGTAAGGATACTGAAATGCTATGAATACTAATAGTGTTCAAATACTAAATCAAAAGAAAACAATTGAACAAATGAACTGGCCCACACTCACACTTAGTCAATTTCTATCAGGGGCCGAAGAACACATGTTTCCACTTTTACAATGCATTTACATGCACTTACAGTGGGTATCGGGGCAAGAATGCATTTAATATGAGAAATGGGATAGAACCCTTGGGGGAGACCTCAACTTGTTTAAGTGAAGAAATCCTTCGCCTGACATCAAACAGTTTGTCCAAAAGTCTTCGTGGTAAATTTCAGATTCAGAGATAACAGTTTTTTGTTACTGATCCTTGTAACTTCAGGAATTAGATTCTAGGCTTTTCTGTTTTTAGTAACTCTTGTTATCAGATTCCGAATTTAGTTACTGTTTTTAGTAACGGTTCTGGCTTATTATTGAAAACAGAAAATTTTGTTTTGTTATTGTTTATAGTGTCGGTCTGGTCGCTTGTTATTACAATTTTAACGATACTGAATTTCGTACTCTACTGGACTGATTCAACAAACTCGCCGAACAACCTCCCCACCAAACAGCGCAGAGGGAATTAACGTATACTTACCATCGCTCTCTCCCATGATAAATTCAATGCAGTTCCAAAGAAATAACAAGATTCCTCGTGGGACAGGAAACCTTTCGGACATTCAATGTGTTCTGAAATAATAGAGGAAGTTTGTTTGAATATTCTGAAATTATCACTATCGTGACCATGGCGTTCGAGGTTGTTTGGCTAAGAGGGTTATAAACACAATGGCATTAAAACCAGGCATCAAATGATTAACGTGCATCCCTCATGAATGTGCCGCTAGATTAACAAGCCTCATGATTCTGCTAGTTTGACGTCCATCATTATTGGGTCAGGGTTACATCTAGGTTTTGTCTAGGAATAATACTTTGCTGTTCACGCTAAACTTGAGGAGATTAGTCCGGGCTGGGTTGTCACCGGAGTCACTTTCATATCTGCCCACATACAGGAGTACAGGAAAAATTCGACCCTCGTTGGGAACAGCGTGTTGACATACTATTCACTTTCTTTCAAACGCATGATGATAATATGTCGAGTTCGATCTCTGGACGGTCCTATTTATTTACACCGCTACTTTGGTTTCATTCATGTTGTACCAGGTCATCTTTCCACTGTTTATTTCCTCTATTTTCATCAGCAAATATGACTACTAGTCACACCATTTGTTCCGTTTTAGCCTAATTTAAATGCAGTACAGTGAAATCCCTTTGTAACAGTGAAATGCAGCACAGTGAAAGTATTTCACGATAATTCCACATTTGATTTCCCTTTCCGCTGATGCTATATCACACCCGATCCGGAGCAGACAATCAGTTACCCAGCCTATAGAATTGGACCATTCCTGACCGAAGGTCAATGTCTGACTGATCCACTGGCTGTGTTTGACGGCAGATTCTGAGATCGGGAACGAGGGCGTCTACGTCACGTGACAACTGATCATAAGACACGTGGTTTGGGGGGTTTCTGACATGTCGAACATCTGGTCGAGGATATTACTGTTTAGGACCACTGATATTGTTTCTTCGTGTCAATTTACACGTTGGACTGTCCAGCAATTGAGCAGTTAGTATGAATATTCATGAGGGTATAGTGTTTCGATTCATATGAATATACATGCTCAGTGACCGTTTGCTGACTTTGCACCATGTGAACTATCCCTACCCGCCCAGCATGGCGACGTTGAGATGAAAACTGCGCTGCGAGTTCACGATAAGAATGTGTGTAATTTACTGTCAGTGGAAGTATCAATGACAGGTTTGGTTTTCTTCATTCAGAGATGGAGAAAGAGAAGAACCGGGAAAAGTTTGTTATTTAACTACTTTAAGGTGCGTATAATTGAGGAAAGATTGTCATGTATGTTGTTGAGGGAAGCCCTTTCGTCCTATAAATAGTAAGCTAAAGAGAAAGCTCGTTTTAATTCAAAATGGGGCAGGTCTAAAGACCAATCTCTGGAGGCGTCAATACCCAAATTGACTGACAGTCATAGCGTTTATCATTACCATCCTCTCATCAGAATAGGTTCCGATCCCAAATAGACTTGTTTATGACCTTGCTCTTTTTGTTCGGTTTTATGTCACCCAAGTTATATATTCAATATTAGTTCCGGACATTTTATGATTATTGATCTTTCATCCACGTTTGTATTTTAGCACACATACCCGACACCCGACACACACGCTGTTGTTTTCCGCTGGATCTCCATCGTTTGAGATCCGATTACCCCTGATACAATCTTAGCCACATATCAGTAATGACATCTAAGAGTGTAAATCTACATTTCACGTTCCCAACCCCCCAGTGGTCATTAGATCCTCCGTTTTTTTTATTTCCGAAACTAACCACTGACAGCAGATGGTTGCCGTTACTGATTTGGGAGCGGTGGGTACTTGGTTACACATATTCTGGTCGACCGACCCAGGGATTCAGGGATACCGAAGACGAACACAATGCAGCAAAGGTTTAATTAACTGGGAGAAGCAATGAAGCTCTTTTTCGGTCTAGACTGGACCCCCTCCACACATCCTCAACTGTCGGGATTAGACATGCGCAGTTGAAAATCGTGTAACTCCCTTCCCTGAGCATCCTTGTGCTCGCGGATCCATCCCCTTATTCAGCTGTCTGCCGCTGACGTCACTGTGAATGGGACGCTCCCCACCCAGTGTTCACATCTGTCTCCATCTTAGTGTTCTATACACCCAGCTCCTTAGCTTGCATCTAGGTCCCTCTCCACGCGCTTGTCATGTATCTCGTCCAAATTTCTCCCTTTTTTCTCTTGATCGTTTCCCGCTCTACATACCTTCAATTCTCCTCTCCTCTTCGGTCTTCTTGACAGTATTCTTCATATCACTTATCTCGTCTGTCATGGTCGCCATCATCTGATCTACGTTTGTCCGTTTCTGTGTTTCGCTGCTGATATTTCCCACTAACTGGGTCAATTTCTGGTCTATTCCAAGCAATTCCATTCGGGTTATCTTTGAGTCAGACGCTGACGAAATTGCTTTCTTCTTCATGCCCAGAAGTATACTGCCAAGCTCCATATATCGCATTTTTTCAGCAGCCAGGCCTCTTTTTAGATTCTGTAAGCTAACGTTCATATACGCAACATGGAAGTCCGTATGTACACTGGTAGGAACAGTCGGTGTAGTAATTTGACTCGATGTGCAATTGACTAAATTTAAGTGATGTTGTATTTTTTCAAGTCCTTCGCTTAGTTTTATTCTGGACTGTCGCTCGAAATGAGCGAGACTCAGAATTACGTCGTATTTCTTGTCCAAAGCTTTCAGTTGTTCCTTCACTGACTCTGGGAACGCCTTTGCAGGTAAATGTGCAATAATCCCAACAAATACTAGCATAAAGTGGATGAGATCCATCACAATATCATTACATGTACACTCCCAAACGTAGATGACAATAAATGTGTAAGGCCTACTAACACGCCACAAGCACTGTGAGGAAAACACCTTCATTTCCTGTTTATTCATATATTATATCCTGTTGAACAGCAGCTGAAGTATCCCCGGAAGTACGGTTCTCTCAAATTTATATGTCTACAGCTATGCGTATGAACGGCACTTACTTTCAAACTACATAATTGTTATGATTAAAAGTTTAACCATATAGTCAAGTGTATTGGTCGTGATTATTGGGATGACTCATGAATGACTGGAAACCTATTATAATTGTTATATTTTATCATTAGGGTTCCAACTCCGTATGGCTGGAAACCTATTATACTACTTAGATTATTGTTATTCCTCCTATGTTTATCTCCGAATTTGCGCCTTCCGTGGCAATAAGTTTAGCATAAATAATGACGTCACCCCAACCTACACATCTGTAGTCGTGTGGCCAGCCAGCTATTGAGGAAGAAAAACGGCAGATCGATGATTGCACGATATTGAAAATGACTCTCAGTGTGGAAATGCAGATAAAAGGATATTGACGTATTATGGAAAATAAATGCGACAGTCTGTGTCCGTGCAGAACATTATTTCATCCAATGGTAATTCAGTGAAAACCTTTGGTCGGCACTATTCAAAATGGTTGATTTCCCCATCTGTTCAGAATTCAATTAAGTTGAAATACAAAAAATAATGTTTTATTTCTTGGAGTTTAGCATGACACCATGGACAAACTTGATTGACCAGTTAGAAGTAGAGTTCCATTCAGAGAGGTATGCTGCGAAACATAGGAAAACGAAGTGGATTATTTCCTTGTTTATAATCTTCAGCAGACAAACAGGATCTAAAGGATCAATCTTTTTACCCATAAGAAAGTCACATGGTCAACAGCATGGTGGCTATATTGGATTGATGTAATCTTGTTCTGAATAACCTCTAAACCGATCGGCGTGACACATTGCGTGCATGACAAATTAAGTTCAAGGGCATTTGTAGAGAATTTGTTTCGTAAAGCAGTATGGTCGCTTCGGGCCAATCAAAATTATCAGAGTTTCTATCTAGTGTAAACTGCGAGTATGGCTAAATATGTATGTAACGAGAAATTGTAATCAAGAATGATGAAATATATTTCTGTTACTGAGAAAATGGTGGTGAATAGCTCTATTCGTGAACAACTGAAACTTATCCGATCGAACAGTATAGTTGCTGTATGCTGAGTAGGCTTGAAAACCGTGTTCGGTTTCCTATTGGTTGACTGGCTCGGTGGACTCAATGGATGATGTCATTCTGACCGTGTTTACTAAGACAATATGCTATTTAACACAATGCTATTCTATGGATAACAACTACTTTATTGCTGTGGAGCTGACGTTTCGTTGGAGATACTTCCAACTTTTTCAAAGCTAATGATCTATATAGTACAGTTAGGGTATTTATACAAGTGATAACAAGCAAACAAGGTCACAAAATAATCATTGCACAATAGGCTTCATGAGTTAATCATGTCAGGAAAATAAAGATAATCAAACAATGAATATGACTATTGTAATCTGCTAATCATCTAGGCGGGTAAAGACGATGGGTGATTGCAGATTAAGTTCAAAGTGGCCTCATGGTTGAAGTGACAAAATTATTGAATCTTATATGTGTGTGGATTATACAATTGGTAAGAGATAATCACATGGATAAATAGCATAACGTGTGAGAAATACATAAAGGATAATGGAAAGGATTAACGGTCACGGTGATAATCTCCATCTAAGCTGATAAGGCTGTCATAGGCGCTGGGTACAAACTGCCCACTGTCTCTGTTGATTGCGGGCTTGTGTCTTTTGATGTGAATGGCTTCCTGTAGTCTTCTCTTTGTTTGGTCGGTCTGGTGGATGGAAAGTTTGTGTATGTTTTGCCAATTTATCTGGTGTCCTAGGTGTTCCGTCAGGTGGTCCGAAATGGCTGATTTTCCGTCTGTTTTATCGCTGGAGGCCTTATGTTCCTTGATGCGGACGTTGAGGGGTCGCATGGTTTCTCCTATGTAACTTTCCTGGCAGGAGATAATTCCCTTGGGCTGGGGTGGGTCGGTTGGTGGTAGTCGTCCTGTAGCGTTAAGGTGGTTTTTAAGGGATCTGCTACTGGAAAATACCGCATCGATGCTGGCTTGTTCTTTCAGGAGTCGTCTTATGTGGTGACTGGTCTGCCCAATGTATGGAATAGCGATGAAAACAGGACTGGGGTCTCGGGGAAGTGGATTTTGTTGCGGCTGGGGTTGCAATGTCTTGTTGATAATTCGGTCTAGCATGGCTTTGGGGTACTTGTTTTGATCAGTGAAAACTGTCTTTAAGTGAAAAAGAAAAAAAAAAGGAAAAAGAAAATATGCTATTTGCCCCACAATCAAGGTGCTAACTCCTGAAAGCGATTGGGAATTGTCCAGGTGATGTTCTGTCCTGCCAGTGATACCCATTATACAACAACAAGCGTGATGTAGCTTATTCTTTGTCAACATTCCTTCTTAGTGTCTTTATTCCTTTAATTGATGTTGACTTCTTGGTCGTCTTCTTGAGGAACATTACTACAGATGTATGTGCTTTAAGACGCAACTGCACCCATCTCTGTATTAGATTCAGTACATGATGTTTTATTTTGTGTTCAATATCGAGAACCTTTCGGGGAAAACACGCTCTGAACAGCTTCATTGCTAATAAGGAATCTGTGAAGATCCTTCCCATGAGTGTGTACCGCGATGCCACTGAACAGGAATTCCCTCGTAGTTTTTTCCATGCGAAGGAAAGTAGACTGGGTCGGCAATGAAATAGAGTCTACTTATCCAGCTGGTTAAAAACTGTTTATCATCACAATATGTTTTGAGATGTTTCATCATTGTGATATTGTAACAATTATATATCTCATAAATTTCATGCATGCCATTCTAAATGAATATCCTGGTACACTAATGATCACATTTGAAAATAAAAGTCCATATATTTAGGGGTACATCATGACGTATAAAGGCAAAAACATAGTTACATTATGTGGCAGTACCTGATTGAAAACATCATGGTTGATAGCTAAAGTGCCGCAAACTAACAATTCCCAAGTTCCTTAACAACTCATGTATCTGTCCATAAGCATGATGATATAGGGAATGTTCTACGTGGTTTGCGTGCAGATGCAGAGCATAGTGATTACACGAAATCTTGGCACGGAAACAGCCACAGCGACCTTTATCGCATCCCTTCTTACACCCACATTTAATGAGCTTGCGACATTCATTTGATGCTTCGGATAGCACTGTCCAGTGTGAATCCCACTCTTCGAATGCTTTTATCCACCCCCACGCTACAGGGATGGGTAGTCTCATCTGTGAACACATGACTTGCCCCCAAACATGACCACCTTGACAAGCAACCTTGAAAACATTCAATAAAGCTTTCAAGCTTTCTGGGATGTATCGATCTCAAACCAGATCACTGCGCTGTGCATGTAGTAGTTGTCTGTCAATGTACGGCAGAAATACAGTGGAGGCCTATTCACTGAATGTTTGGCTGCCCTTGGCTCCAGTAGATGCACTAACGCAGCACCATCCAGGATAATCGTATCCACCACTGAAGAATCAGATACTGGAGTGATTAAATATTCCAGACAGGGAACAAGATCCGATCTATTGTTGGTACGTAGCTTTTCATGGTCTGACAGACTTGGTGGATAGGTGTGATTTTCATGCTCGAAGAAATCATTGGCAGGACAGGTACAGCCGTGCATGTCACGATCAACTTCTAGATCAGCGTCTTGCAGCTTTGAAAGAGATGGACTTTTAGCCTACAGTCTGTTGAAGAGAGGAAGTTGTAGTATGGACTTTTAGCCTTAGGTCTGCTGAAGAGATGCAGTTTTAGTTTTGGCACACGATCTGAGATGGGCGTTACTGCTTTAATACACTTGCCTCTGTTCAACATATTCACTGTACCGTTTCTCGCTTATGTCTTCAATTGTCTTAAAAATTGTCACAACTGCAGAACCGACTATGTTTGAGTCCAAGACCAGTAGATCAGTTGTACTCTCCTCGAGGAATGGGTTTCCCATGTTTTCAATACCAGACACTAATGACAACATTTACTTAATAACTAAGGAAATAAGGAAATCTGAACTGCGGGAACCTTATCGTTGTGTCTGATTTCACCGTCATCATCGGAAAGAACGTGGTGTCAAATTCAGTCAATATCCTGGACTATTCGGGGTCCGCCATCATCCAACGTCTGAACGCACTTGGGTTTTCAGTAAGACCTACGCACCTCCCGAACCTTTGACCACATCATTGATTTGTTCTTGCCCTTGATCAATTAACATGCCAGATGACACACTGGCTGTTTTGTGAATCACAACATTGCCCATTTGAAATTCGCTCTTCAGTTGTGGATGTACCTGTGACGGGGTAGTCATGTCTCGAATGTGGACACCCATCTGGCATAACTGATTTGATCCAAAGCGAAAAACCAGGGTACCATTTTATTCATTGATTCATTATAGAGCCCAATGTTCCTATTTCGTTGTGCCCTCAAAAACACCAATATGATGAGTTGTAGTTTCAGGGTCAAACTCCAATATTGAAACTATGTACAGTCAGCAGTCCGCCGCTTCTTCCAGGCTTGATATTCAAGCTTTGATTCCTCAACAGAGTTAACTTTGACGTAATTCTAGTCTTGTCTTCTGTTTGAGGATGAAAAGACAGACATTTGACTTACCACGCGTTTGTGGCCAACACATCTGAATTTGTTTGGCTGAAACATATAGGGATATATCGACAGCCATGACTGGTACCTGACCTGGATTGACATGACGCACGGCTTTCCTGATTACATCCATTCCATGTTTGATCATGGCGAAAGTGTGCGCAGTCTCATAAAACAGAGGCATCGAGGCATTCAGGGTAATTGGACGTGGAAGTTGTGGTTGGCGTGAAGCATGATATGCAGCCCATGATACATAATCTCCGTTGTCAAGTTTTCTTTGCCAACAAGTCCTCTTACATGTGCGAGCCATTCTGCTTCCTCCTCAAGAGCGCCAGGCATGATGACTTCAGCTGGCCTGACAGAAACAGTGCTCCTTGGGAAATTCGTTGTGGCTGTGCGTAATATTGCTGGCGATACATCTGTATCAGCGTCAGGAATTAGATCAACTTTCCTCCTGCCTTGCCGAGGTGCTGTTGAGTTCAATAACGTTATACATTTGTCAGCTCCAGGGGTTGTATCCGTCGGAAACTGGAAGGGTGATATATTGGTTCCGTGGAAAGAATCATGTGCTGTAGTAGATGTCGGATTGTGATCACAATTATCAAGGGCACCCGCTGTGAAAAGTTCAAGTCTCGTATTGGCAGGACAAACTACTTTTTCTGCTACAAATCACTCGCGTCAAACATTAGACAAATCAATGGTCACTTCCAACACACGCTTATAGGGCACACTCATGAACAGCTGGACCATCATGTCAACGAGGCCCTTTTTTGTGTGTGAGAGCATGCAGCTTCAGTCCAACATATGCACGAGGAATACACGAAGAATACGCTAAGATTCTGGATGTGTTTGCCGGTGTGTGCTGAGAGGCCCGGTATTTGTGACAACATTTTGTCCTTCAGCCTTGTTGCATTTACACCTTCACCATTTACACCTAGGTCTGTCATTCTTTATTGTACAACTGCACTAGATCTGCTAACTTGAACATTGGCCTCTCTTCGTCACACCTGGCTTCCTCAGTGTATGCCATAAGCTGAGCAAAGACGATACTCTGAATGTTACTACTGCCCTTACCCTCCATCGATTCCTCTAGGTAAGGTGAATGGACTTCGTACAGAGATGTCAAAAAGTTCGTATGATACTCCGCGCCAATAGCTACACGTACTATATCATCCGCAGCTAATTTGGTCAGCAATTGCGAGTTATGAAGTTCTTTGGGACATTTGGGCACTTTTCTGTCTATATCAAAGTTAACAACAATACATCTGTACTTGTCTGACGGGATCTTATCACAGAAACAGAATTTCTCTAGGTGAGAGCTAGTCGGCTTGCTTGCTGATCTGGTGATTTTGACACCACTTGCCCTAGAAACTCAGTACTGCTGTATTCAATCCTACGTGATTTGTGCCAAGATGCACTGCGGTCTCCTGGAGAGTATAAGCATTGACAATGACCAATTAAATATTACTTTCCAAGGCCCAAGCATTGCGAAAATCATTCAGGTTAACCTCTAATGTTATGTAGCCCTTATCACGGCCAGTCTTTTTAGATTTCCCTGGACACTGTGATTGTTCTGTGGTATTATCTTCGCAAAATATACAGAGATACCAGTCAATAGAAGTATTGTCTGACACGTTCATTTATGCCTCAGCTACTGTTAATATCCAATTTAGTCCCTTTTCAACACACTATTTTCAGCTTTCTTGGGTATATCAGATACTATTCTCGTATTCATTTAAACACTGCTGGCCATCACCTAAAACGCCTGTGAAAAGCGTTACCGCTACAATATCTGCAAACAGAATTGAGTTGTATTGTTCACTATCAAAAATATGTGGTCACTCGGGCCAAAAATTGTATGGTACATTTGTGTCTGTCTAATGTCCCATGTAGATATCTCATCATGGTCATTCTGGGTCTTTTGATCATAGTCTGTCACATCTCCACCGTATCGTATTTAGCCAGATTGAATACATTCTTCTGGAAGTGTACCGGTATATGTAGTCTCTTCTGAATCCTGATCATTTTCTGAGAAGCCGACGATGGACTAAAACAAATTGCACATAGTGCAACCTGTGAATTATGAGAACTAAAATTAAAAAAACGGAATGAGAAAATTCCAATTAGAACAATATACAAGCGTCTAGTCCGTCATTCATAATTCAGCCATCGTCCATTAAAGAATATCCGCGTCCATACTCCAAAGACCTATTCCATATCCATATAACAGTATTAGCACCAAAATCAAAAAAGACAATCATAGTATACATAAACATAGGCTAGTTTCCTGCAAGAGAGAAGCGGTCAACAGTTTTCAATGATGCCGACAAGACATCATGATGTTCCAAAAATATAAAATCCGTATCGCTGATCAGTATTCTTAATCCATAATAATCGTTCTAAAGTCGTTATCTAGAGAATGGTGTATCTCAGTCACGCTTTGATTGTGACTGTTCATATGAGCACCATGATGATCTTGAAGTACATGGGTTCATACGGCCTCTAGCCCCGGGTTAAGCGGAATTAGACACAAGTTACGAAACGTAACGCCATAGATCTTGCACGCTACGTTCGTATTTTGCTATCAGCATGCGATATGTATCGCCAAATTTGAGAAACTTTGAGTGGAGGCGCTTGGAGGAATAGCCCTGTTTTATGTCATGACCATTTAAGCACAAACCCTATGCCATGTATGCAGGATGAGACACCGGGGCCACAAGGTGGCGCCACCTGCCACAAGGTTGTGTTACCAACTTGCTTCCATAGCTAGAGTCAATCCCAAAGTCAGATATACACGCGAACCAAATTTCATATTTGTTTCCAAAAGTCCACAAATATTGCCATTTTTGGAGCTAAGCCACCGGATTATTTTGGCTGTATTTGTCAAGTTTTATTCTCAAGCTTTCCAAAGGTATCACAAAGAACGTCTGCTCTCCAATAAGTTGTCCGGAGCAAACATATACACATTTTGGTATAAAATATTCAAAATTATTGTTGAGGTTGGGAAAAATTCTAATTTCAACTGAAAGTTGAAGATGGTCCCCCGTGACGTCAAAACTTTAAGAATGGGTGAGAAACATCGCTACCTATTGATTTCCTGTGTGTGGTACATCACGGAATGGTAGCCCATAGAATGATCATTAATTGTGAATGTTACACTAGTTTATATCTTGTCAGATAACTGAATACATGGCATTTCCATAAACAATCTTGTAGTCTATAGCATCATAAATTTGAAATGGCACCATTTCAAAAATAATCAGCATGGGCCAGCCTAGTAACCTGCAAAGTGTTGCACTAGTCCGTGAGTCAAGTCGTCCTAAAAAAAATTTTTTGCACCTTGGCGTAGATTTAGTTTGACCACTTTTTATGAACGAATATCATCTGCTGGTCAGTTCTAGACTGAGTGTCACAGCATGCATTTCTTCAACGCTTCCTGATCCGGACAAAATTAACTTTATGATAGGGGTAGGGGTACTTTGTTCTTGCGCTAAACTATCTGAAATTGTATGCTTAACATCTAAGTATTATTCTATTAGATAAACTAATCCAAGCTGTGCCTGTTGCATATCTGACGTTATTATGAAGTCATAAGCTTGGAGGGTAATTTTTTCTTGATTTGTTTAAAAATGTGCCCCGATTTTTTTTCTTAAAGTTGCAGTAACCCGGCCCTTGAGCATTCTGCTTGATTTGTTTGTGAAAGATCATTGCCTCTTAGTTAATTCTAGCCTGGTTTAACCATCTAATGTGTACTGTACTGTAAATCATCCCGGTGTAATGGCACCGGGCAGGACAAATATGACTTCGAAATATGGGTTGAGATGATTATGTTCCAATATTTTGTTTTTTCCCCATCCCGACACATTGAAATTTAACTCACATTGATTCTGTGTACGCATCATTCAGATAAATCAATCTGATTCCGATTATCTTCAATGTTGGCGTCATTATTTCGTTATCATCATCTTGAAGGTATTTTCCTCTGGGCTTTTTGTTGTTGCAATTTCCCAAAGATATATTGTTATTCTTTTGTAAACCCCTGTTAGGTTGTGCTTGATGCGTGTATGTACATGGAAGAGCATGATAGCATGGCTTATTTGGAATCGGGGGTGGACGTCTACGGTGATGAGCAAGGTCGCATGATGCCTTCTTTCAACACAAAAACAAACAAGTAATGCGGGTAGGGGTGATCATGCATGTACATCTTCTTCGCACTTGGATCTCGAAAGCTAAACTTTTCGCACTTTTTGGTTGGATATTAGTTGAGCAAAATCAGGTGTATATCTTCCACTACCTCTAGAATGACGTCTCTATAATGTCTATTTTGAACTCTAGAATATAGCCACTATAACAGTTAGTATTGTGGCATGTTAGACTTTGCTTGGCTTGTGGTTTTGAAAGATTGTCCTCTAGCTAGTGGTCAATCATTAACCGAGAACGGCTAGAAATGGAGTTGCCGCTTGCACTCGTTATCACAATCAGCGTCATGTCGAAATTGTGGATATCCGGAGAAAGGGCGTATTTAACTTTTCTGTCGATTTCAACGAGAGAACCAGATCTTCACAATCTACCGTGATGACATCGTCTTTCGCCATAATATATTTGTCTTTGCGTTTTGGGATATGTCTCGCCGATGTATCGATTCTTAATCAGATAAGATCAGTTAATTTTCCTAAATGAAAACATTGAATGTTACATAAATTTAGGCGAGAAAATATCGAGAGGATACGAACGCAAGATCTCATATACTTCCTGTTGGTGAGGTTTCCCCAGGTAAATGTTCCCAAATATTAAACTTGCCGATTAAATTGCAAATGGAAAACGCTCTCATTTTACCATTGAATGGGTATGGATATGCTTCATTTCGTTGTTCATTCCTCGTGTCTCGAACACGTAGGTGCAAATGGTCAAATATTCTGGTTGTACGCCCCCCGCCCATATCTAACCAACTCGACTACATCACAAAGCTATATATACGTGAGCGTGTAGTCGACTTGACCACTTGGTCCACATTTCTGTCTACAACATTCTAGGGGGAATACTAATATCAATACCCACTTTCTTTTATTACGAAGTCCTCAATTTTTATTCATTGTATCTACAAACATGATACATGAATTGAAGCAATGATAAGACTATTCTATAGATTCGAGATATTTGATTTGTATATATTTGAGCTACATGCACAAATGCAAACATCAGATCCGACTTCCAGTACTCTCTAAAAAAATTTCAGTGAAATTTCACTCAAGTAAAAGTGGAAATTGATCCCACTCAATACTTCAGTGACATTTTTACTCAACTTGAATGAGTTACTTTTTACTCAACTTCAGTTAAATGCACTCAACTTGAGTGACATTCACTCAAGCATAAGAGTGAAAATTCATCCCACTCAAGTTGACTGAAAAGTAACTCAAGTTGAGTGAAAAGTAACTCAAGTTGAGTGAACAGGTACATTTCACTCAATTTGTTTAGAGTTAGAGTTTAGACCATGTCGTCAAACGAAGCCGTGTGAAGGTTCAAGGATCAGATATATTCGAATTTTCGGTTTTCTTTGTGTATGTAACAGAATACTCAGACAGGTATTAAACCCAAAAGTATGAACAGCTATTAATAAATTATGAATTTTCTGTCTGAATTGAAGAGCATTTTTAACTCTCTCAGCTATAGTTCTGCGAACAGTCGTTGTCTAAAACAAACCTTGGGCCTCTCAAGAATTTTATCTCACGCCATTCGAACACTATGAAACATTAGTGAAATGTTTAGGATGAGATATATTCATTTCAGATACAATTTCCTGATGTGGTATTGCCACTTTAATGATAATTTTTTTCTTTTCTTTTCTTTTTTTTCAGTCTTCATGCGGTAAAACATCCTTTCATTGGTCTCTTATTGGTTTTCAGAACCAGAGTACTTTTTACAATAAGTCTCATTCACGCAGATGGTTATTCAGCAAAGACATCCATTATTGACTGCCAAACAATTTTCTTTGATAAGCGATAGTAGCTGATCATATATATTACCGCTATAGTCACTTTTCTGGATAAGACCTTCTTCGTTATTATCGACCTGACGTTTCGTTGGAGATACTTCTAACCTTTTAAATGTATGCGTGTGTAATCCGTCATTCAATATTCAGCCGTCATCCATTAAAGAATTTCCTCGCGAACAATTCAAAGACGTATGACATCCAAATCAAATCTAATGTGGATTGTGTATATTGTAAGTATATACCTCAGTTATTATAAATTAATTCATGTAATTCGCTAAATTTATCTTATTTGAAAGTTGATATTTGTCATTTTCTTCTGTTCCATTTTTAAAGTTAGGTAAACATTATGGGAATATACTACTACACAGTGATACTTTCAAATTTACATTGGCAGAAGAAAACATCGATTCCAATGCCTTCCCAAAAGATTGTATAAAAGGTAATTGGCAAAATACCAATTTCTATCATGCATTTCGGATTTCTCGACTCTCTATACTACTGTTCGCATCACGACCGCATTGAACACATTTGTCCGTTAATAATATCGGTGTTCAATAAAACTGGTCATCGGTATGTTAATGCCAGAAGCCATAGACTTTCTTCAGTCTTAATGCACGTAAAACATATCTTGGGATGTTTCTTTGTCCATAGAATTGATTGACTTTTTGATTAATAACATCTATGTGAAATTTGGGTACTAATTGTACGCCTCCTTTGGCTGACCTATATCTGTTCTCTTATGAATATGACAAAATTCAGAAGCTTTCAAATTGGAGCGATATGCAAGAGGTGTGAAAAATTGAGGACATCTTGTTACTAAAAAGCAACACTATGACTCTACAGGAAAGTATTCATCGACACTTAAAGTCTGGTGTACACGAGCGCATGAAATCGCAAGCAACAAAATATTTGGACGCACACGAGGCGACAGTGTTGCAATTCTGCATGACCTATGATCACATGTTATTATATGACTGTGCATGATACTCTTTCTCCATCAGACCATTCGTCGTCACGTGGCTGTCGCTAATTTTCCATATTGACTCCTAAGCGGGTCCATAACTGTGATATTCACTCGGCGTGACGCATGCGTCTGCTCAGTCAATGAAAACAGTCGTTGGATTGGCAAAACCCTCGGCCTCGGTGAATATTGTTTTTTCAGGTCCACTAAACCACATATTGATCTCATCAAAACGCTGTAATTGTATAATATCTACCTCGCTTCTTATTGGCTGAAGTTCGCGACAACAGGATACAAAATCTTCCGTTCACCGCACACGTGCAACTTCTGTCGCCGGCGCAAATTCATCTGGAGATTCTGTCGCCGAAATATTAAACACTTTGGATCCTGTTTCTTGTGACAAAATATCCTGTTTCCATTTCCCGCACACGGGACGATTTTCGAGATATTCAGTCGCACGCGTTCAAATATCCTGTTGCTGGCGATTTCATACGATCGTGTACGCCGGTATTACATTCAGACCCGAGGATACGGTGGATTCTCGGGCGTAGCCTTAGTATCTCAGCTGCGCTTTTATTGCAGCTGTTCATGTGGAGACTAGGAAGCATGCACACGGCTTAAGCGGAATTAGATACGCTAGCTCGGGAGCTGTGAAGACAGATCAGCTCAAGCAACTCCTCTGATGTTAATGGATGAGCATCATGGACGTCTGTTAGAGTAAACGCCTTAATATGGGGTAACCTGGTAAATGCAAGAAACCTAAAAAATAAGCGCTATATAGACGATCTATTATGTGGATAATCGATATGTAAATAACACAGTGAAGGAATGATAACTATCCACCTTCATTGGATTTGATGGAAACTACAGATAGCACTATGGGCCTATATCTGTGACGATTTTAATCAACGTCGCGAAACATTATTACAGCGACTTATAAAACAGGGCTATACCACCAAGCGCCTTCACTCAAATTCAACACAATATATACGAAACAGCATATAAATATTCCAAAGGGTACAAATGGTGCACCACCTTTGGCAGACAAATATTTGTTCTCGTACGAATAGGCATATAGGTAAAAATTGTCAAAAGATAACCATTCCAAAACAAACGTCTTCTCATTCACCAAACGCTATACAGACAATCTCCTAGCACTAGATAATCCGTATTGCTGTAAAGGTTTTTTCCATCCTTTCCCTGAATTTAAAGGAAACTACTGATATTCCAGCAACGTCCAAACAGGGTTATCTCCCTTCTGCCAGTCGATCGACCCTCCCGTCGTTCATTTTTTCAGGGCGACAAAACGCCCTAGCATTCTCTGTACAGTGGATCTTCATCAATCCATATAGCCTTTGACGGAGATTAAAAGTGCGAGATTATCCGAACTGCTCTGTATCGCAGCAACTTGAATTAACCAGAATTAATCAACTGCAGCGCATTTGAAGGATTCTGCAAACAGAACCAAACAAACAATCGGTGACTACCGGTAATTGAATAACGGGTCATCTCTTTACAACAACAACAACACTACATCAAATCTAACGGTGGTTTGTTTGAGAACAAATCAGCAATGTTTGTTTTTCAGAATGAATTCTCACGCACATCTGCAAAATCAAATATCTTCATATTTAGTAAACTGATACGGACTGTCTGGCTGGTGAGATTACGGTTTTGTGAAATGATGTTTTGGTGCATAGCTATATGTAAAGTGAATGACGGCAGGATCCTGATAACCTGTTTGGAGGTTGATAGTCCGGATGGAACGTTATATCTGGTTATATACCTTTACAGGGATGATCAGAGCTTTCTCTCACGTCGACTGGACAACAAGAGAGACGATTACAATTTTGACATAGTTGACTACCCATTTCTGGATAGCAATATTCCAGAAGGACCTGCAACGGCTTATACAGATCTCGTCTGTTAGCATTTACTGGATCATGTACAGACGCCTCCATTCAAAGTTTCTCAAATTTTGTGATAAATATCACACAATGACAGCAAAGTATGATATTAGCGTGCAGAATCTCTGGCGCTACGTTTCGTAACTTGTGTCTAATTCCACTTCACCCGGGGCTGGGGACCGTTTGAATAGTATGTGTTTTATATATTCATGGTGTTCAAAGGAACAATCATAATAAAAGCGTGACTGAGATACATACTCTGGAAAACGACTTGGAAATTCATTTGGATTTGATGTAAACAACATCATCATGCCTTGCTGCCACCATTGAACACTTCTGGTTGCTTCTCTCTGGTAAAAAAAAAACATCTTCTGGTTTTATTATTTTTATTTCATACATATTTGGAATTGATACAACTTTCCTAGTAAGTATGTTTTCGATTATTCACGCGAAAATTCTTTTATGGACGACGGCTGAATATTGAATGTCCGATATGACGCTTACCATTCTATACCGTGCTCCAGCTGACGTCCGCCCTGTGATACTGTGACGAAGCCTCCATATTAAGTTTGTCCGCTGGTGGTTTTGGGATTTGGCGGTCAGTTTCCATGTTTTGGCCTGTTTCCTAGTACACGTAGGTTATCTCCCTTTCCTAGGTTAAGAGATAGTGATTTCCTTTACAAGTATTCTAGTCAAGAACTTTGCGCAGCAACATTCACCCAATTCGATTAATTTTGATAGCCTGTGTGATTTTCATCAAACATATAGAAAATAAGAAAAAGTTCAATACTATTTATATGATTTTTCCATTAATATACTTCAAAACCAGGGCTATTCCTTACGTTTTTTGTGTTATCAAATGGAGCATGGGTCAGTGTATTTAAGTATGCCTACAACTGAAAAATTTGTTCTTCCTCATATTACACAATTATGAACGAAAAAACACACCCTATTTAAAAATTAATTACTTTGATTTACCACCAGCGGGCATCGTGTATGCTCGTATTACTTATGTACAGTCTATCTCTTCGCACTTTAAATAATTTTGTCATATATTCATGTAATAAAAAGCAGGATGATATCCAAAGGTTTTTTCCCTTATATGTCAGAACTAGAGTTCAGTTCATCATTGATTTTCAGAATAATTAGAGTGTAAATCTGAAGTAAAAACTATAGTATATAAATATTATAGTATATGTTAATATATTAAAGGTGAACTGAAAAGCTTTCCAATGTTCTGTTAAAATGTCATAAAACAAGAACTTCTATAGTTGTTACAAATATGTGTGGTAATAGTTCTGTGGGTTATTGTTTTATTTTGGGTATATGAGAAGTCAAAACTTATACCACCAGAAAACGAACCAAAACTTTTAAAAACGGCAATGCTTGTCTCCCGTCGTTTTTGGAACGTCATGGCGTTATAGTGGTCCTCGCTCATTCATCCGACGTAGCATGACGTCACATTTAAATAAAACTTGAACGAAGGAGACCGCTATAAAGTTATAACGTTCTACAAACCAAGAGAGACAAGCGATGCAAGTTTTCAAGACGGATTTATAACAGGATAACTGTTGTTATTAGTACAATTTTGCAAAATATGTTTGCCCCAAAAACGGATAAAAGTTATGTCACAGAAGACAATATATATATAAGCAGCATTTTAGATAAAATTGAAAGCTTTGCAGTTCACCTTTAAGACAAATATTCGGAATGGGTATCCATTGAGATGTGAATAAGGTTTAAAAATCACGATCAATGTATTTTTATTGATTATAAGAATATTCTCCTCAGTGATTTATTATTCATAGTAAAAAAACATATAATCTTGTTGATCCACTGTTAAGCTTGGCATAATGCATAAGCAAAAATGCCACATTTCTCCCGATGACGACAAATATAACTTTGTCGAAATATTGAGACTGTCAATATGCGTTTGTTAACTTTATTCGGAGTGACTTTACTTATGCAAAAAACATATAGTCTGACCAGATTTAGTATTCAAGCTCCTGAAAACCGAGTCGTATATTTTTCTCTCGGTTAAAAATATGTCGACTCGCGATATCGCTTATTCAAGAAAATTTTCCCTATTGAAAACCGATTACCGACAAGAAAGTCGTTTATTTTGAAGAAAATAAAATTCCCTCGAACATGGGAAATCGTGACTTCAAGAAAATTTGACGAAAGAATCGAGCTATTCTCGAACGATAATTGGAAACGCTTCCCCAGGTGCATTCCACCTTCAAGGTGCGTTCTTTAATCTAAACTATCCAAGAATGTCTGACTAGACGCTTGTATTTGAAAGTGAAAGAGGTCAACTAACAATTGAATGGACTGGTGTCTGTGTTCATAATATATGCAGCCTATTCATGTACTAATATATCCCGCATATCTTTTGTCCAAACCATCCGCCTTGCCGTTCGGTCAGAAAACAGATATTCCCCTTATTAAATAGTAATGTTAACGACAGCCAATCGTTTGCTTGATAAAAAGGTAGGCACTATTTGTGTGTTGTACAAGTACTATTTGATATTCGCAGCGATGTCGGCGAAGTACTAGCATTTACAGGCGGCTTGTCGGACACGACAGTATAAATTCACAGAGACAAGTATTGCAATAGCACAAAACATTTCATTTGAACATACCTCGCTGGACATGCTGATTCCGGACGGATAATTTATGACAGTATGGTGCTTTGCAGCTATGGAGTTCCAACGGCGACGAAAACTATCATCCGCGCCGTCATCACGCTGATCTTACATTACAACCTCCTATCTGGTAATTAATGTATCTCTTTATTGTAACAACTGTTTCGTCAGAGAGGTTTTAGTATCTAAAACCTCGTTTGATATGCGGATCGGTCTGAAAGGGATTTCATTTACATTTCAAATACGAAGAAAAAGGTTAGGTGTTCTGACCGATATGTTTATCGTTCAACAACTGGGCATCTTTTTCTTGAATATGTCTAAATGGATAAATTGGTTCAGCTATCTCAATTAAATAGAAAAAACATAGGAATAGAAGGAAAAAAGTAAAAAAAATAAAAAATAAAAACAATCTAGTCCTTTGCTTTGGAAAGAAAATTAATCGGTGAGCCTCAGTTTTTTTAAATTTGTGTTTATGATGAAACAGATTGGTTTACGTTTTATGTGAAAGTTCTCGAACAAATATATTTCCATTTCGGTAGAAAAAAAAAGATTTTATCGTTATTTTTCCCCATATCCATATCATTTCTCCCTTAATCTGAGAGAAGGGATCTTCATGTTCATGGGCAACCATAGCATAAGAAGATAAGCTAACCCCTGATGTTTATTTCATTTTTCTGCTATGTACACAATTATTAATTCATGTTAAAACCCCACCTTAATGGTCTAAAAAGAATTGTCTGCCATTATATCATACCGTTCACGCTGATTGTCTTTCATTAAAGTCACGTTTCACCGTGTATCACTTCGGCTCTATCCGCTGATATCGACTCATTGATACAGCTGAAGAGATTAATTAGAAAGCTCCATGTTCTATCTTGTAGATATTTTCATTGCTGTATCTCCACCGTGCACATGTTGTTCTCGCCAACAGACATCGTTGGTATGTACAGTAGCTCTGATCCATTCAAACCCACAGGGTAGTTTCGAAATATGATTGACGGAAAGGGGTATTATGGGAGTCCGGTCTCCGATTTTCAACTATATTTCAGTCATATCTCGATGTAGGGTCCTATTCTTTTTCACACCCGGGAACCACAGCCGGAAATCCCAAGGCTGTCTCAGTCAGTCGACTCTTACGACAAGCTCTCTGAGGAGCTGAGGCGTATTCTTACCATGACCTGCGGTGTGCACAACGACATCCCAGGTCAATCCCCGGAAGCCCCGCTGGGCTTTGGTGAAAGCGTTGTGTTATCATATTGCAGATTCTTCGATCGCAGTTTAAACATTCATAAATATATCTTGTTCGCCGTTCATTCCTTGAGCGTCATTCTTTCTTATATATTCCTTGAAAAGCTACGTTTAGAGCAATATTTATTGAATTTGCATTCAGCTTAACTTCTATCAGAAAGGACATTCTAAAAAATATCCTGAAGAATTCAAACACGAACTATAGTCTTTCCGGCAAGTGTTCGATACCCCCTCGAATAACTGCCACTCTCAAGGTTTGAAAAGCTGCTTCTGGGAAGTAGTCGCCTCGGTTTCACTATTACCAGAGGCACCCGCAATTATTTTTGAATAATATATTGATGAACTCTTCCAGAATATGTGTTTGAAAAACTATTCTGTTCAGATTTGTTTTTGCTTGAACTGATACATCCTGTATATGTATGCATTAGAAAGATAATTTCCTAGAAAAAAATAGACTATTACTAAAACTAATTGTGAGGTACTTACCGGAAGGTCCCTGCACTACCACGCCCCTAGTGGAACAAGGGGGATGGATAAAACCCTTTCCGAATTGGACTGTAGATGAGGGGGAGGTTACACACCACTAAATGATTCTTGTACCGAGGGTTATCCCGGTGAATAGAAGACCGGCTACAGCGATTGGACCATATTCATTCCGGAAGTGAATTGTTTTGTGTAATACTTCTTGTTTATCTCTCTACAATAGTTGGTCTTCATAACTTAGAAGTGTCTTGGTCACTTTGAAAATAAAAGTCAATTTCAGGGAATTTTCATTACACACCCTTTCCGTCGCCATGGTGGTGTTTATAATACGACATATTTTAATCCAGCTGTGGCTCGGAAAAATGGTACATAAGGTCACC